>MQVO02000048.1:0-141833 GCA_001986395.2 Irpex lacteus | reverse complement strand
ACTAGTCGATGGGAGAGCACAAGTCTACGGTGAACATACAAATGTACTGCGAGATGATAAGCATGGCGACAAGAAATCGAGTGAAGTGAACTCACAAATAGCGATGGTCGAACGCCTTCGACGTCTTCCGACCCGACCGTCCCTTTGCCTTTGCTACCCAAGCTACTGCACCTCAAATTCGTCCCTCGTATTCCTTTCAGTCGAGCCTTGAGTGCTTCGCAATAGTGTCATGTCGGTAAGAAGCCAATGCGTGATAACAGAGAGTGGAAGAACGAGAAAGACAAACATCCGGTGAATGTACGGAAGCTGAGTGATTGAGTTGGGCGCCCGTGATCGCAACTTATCATGGCGTCCTCGGGAACGCAAACGATGCCGAGCCATGTCCAGGTTAAGTAGTAGCAAAAACTGCTTGGGAACGCATGCTTACATTAGACGTGCTATCCCTCATGCCACTGACGGAATTGTACCCCTTCAATTCCTTCCCAGATGAACATTACTTATATATGCTACCACGTCGAAATTGCACTCTTACTTACCTATATCTTCTTGCCTACTCCCGTTGATACCACACAGATGAGATGTACATCAGAATTAATTAAATGTATTGAATAATGCACAGAGACCGTCTGCATTAGTCGATACGAACAAGGAATGAACAGAGGTTAAACTCGGAGCGCATATACCCTATGTATATGAACGACGACCCAGGAAGACACGTATATGGACTGTAGATCACGATCGGATAATATCGAACGAGTACTGAGAAATGATCTATAGATACAGGACATGGGGGATAAGGTTAGGGTGACACACTAATAAGATTATGTTAACGGCCAGTGTGCAGCGCATGATGAAATGGGCGATTGGTGGAGTTTTTAGACTTACCAGATTGTTTCTAAGTTTGCTGCGGTCCGCAAAATGAAAAGCGGGGTTACTCTGGCGTGTGATGTGCGTATGTCGGCAAACGTATTGAGGCCAAGCTTGCGGCCTAACAGACACCTATTCGAGGTACTGTCAGAGAACTCAGATCGACGCACACAGATATCTCACCCGTGCTTTCATGCGAACTCCGTATTTGGGCACTCTGCGTTCTTCATTCTAGGGACTGCATATTTTAGAATTAATTAGCATGCACCCGAAAGAGACGCTTATTCTTAGAAGCGATAGAGTTTCAGACACTCACGGCATGCGCAAACAATCCAGTGTGTTGATACCCAGCTCCGGTATGGTGAAGGTGGCGGGACCTGGCCTGGCCCGCTTGATATGACGCACATTCGGTTTTTTTTTGACAGTGTTCGCTGCAGTGACGCGCCACCGCTCTCCGTCTAGAACACTAAAAGCAATGTGAATCAGTGAGAGATCTGCGAAATCACGGCCGTAGCCGGTGACAGTCAACACACTGTTTACAAATCCATATTTTCCGGGGGCACAAACGCAAGCCAGAGCTTGCTATGTGTGGTCTGAGTGCGAATATGGCATTGGACAACGTCATAGTGATTGTTTTGAACGACTCACCGGCGTAAACGCACTTTCGGACGTGATATCTTTGAGTCCCGAATCCCGATCCGTGCACGCATGGCACCGTTCATCGCTCTCAGATCTTGCCGAAGCACTTCAGCAGGTAAGTACTGTATCTGGACCTGCAGCAAACGCACGATGCCGATCTGGCAGGCCGTTTAAGATTTAACGTCACAAGAAAACAGTCAATGGAGCGGCTCACGTGCAAATGTGCTTCCATGCACGTTGTTGTTCGGTTTGGTTTTGCATTCGCGTGAACGGCAGTAATCGCGGCCACGGACTTCCTTGGAGGCGGCTGGTGGTCACTAGTCACTGGCGGCCAAGAACGCAACCTAAAAACAACACAGCGCATTTGCCGTGTGAATCCCGCTAAGTTTGGGAGTTGAGACAAACATGAAAATATAAGTTACATGTATTAATATTTAAAAAAGACGACCACATACCAATTTCCTTCTCATATCTGCGGTCGTTCAATAGCACTGCCAGAAAGGGGCTGTGATTGACTGGATCAGCTGGAGAGTCTTCTGAATAAACCGGAAACATACGCACATGGCAATGCATGACAGCCCGTGGGGAACAGTGCTCAATCCGTCAACGGCCTCGAGCTCCTGCGGGAACTTGGCAGCCTGAGCATGGTTCACGAAATGATTGAATTGTGGTTGCGTGCGGTTAGAAGGTTGGGCATCAATAGAATTATCAGAGATTTGAACCTTTCATGAGCGTGCTTTGTGCACTGCACTCTGTGGCCGTGCTTAAATTGAGGTCCGACTTGGAGTTCTTGATGGGTGTCGAGAGACGAACTGAGTTTGGCGGAGCAACATCTCAGCGTCAAAGCTCTCAGCCTCTCACCTGCCTTTTTCGTAACAGCTGCTGTCCATATTTGGGCGGATCTTATCTTGAGTCCAAACGCCCACGATCTGCATGTTATCTAACAGCACATCAAGGTCAGTTCCTGCCACACTCTCGCTCGCAAACTAAATCTAATAGGATCATATCAGCACGATGCGCAAAACAAAGACACATCGGGTGCAACTGGCCTTGTCGTATCCTCCGTAGGTGTGTGTTTTGCGACCTCACCATCCCAAAACTATGCCTCAAGCACCCAGACAAAGTAAGTACGAATTTCGCAGACAGTTGAGCAGATTACACTGACCATGGCTTCGATTAGAGTTTGCTTTTGACAATGAGCTCCACGCCTGTCAACGCGGGCTGGCAGATTTTACAATCATCTTTTCGGTAAGTTTTTATTCTCAAAATTAATTGATAAGTGTTGATTTCATTCATCAGCCATTGTAGCGAACACAGATACAGCACGTATGGCCTGGTCCCCCGACAGTACTGGATACAGGTCGTGACAAAGCATCGTGTCGCTGTGCGAGGATGGCCGAAGGCCATTCCGTTCTGCTCGCCGATGCAGATCAGTTCGCTGAACTTGATTGGGCGGTTGAGGCGTGGCTGGCGGGCAGGTGAGAGGGCGGGATTCGATTCCGTCGGTTGACGGATGAAATTTGAGGAGGTCCGCATGGAGTTGGAGCCACTACTTGATGCGGAAGCTCAGAAGCGTAGGGAGATGCGAAAGCAGCGGGAGGATCGGCGCAAAAAGAGGCAGTTGCGCCCTATAGCAACTCGGGGAATTCACCGCGCGCCAAAGGCGGCATTAAATCTAACGAGTTTGTTGATGTTTCTGACGTATATGAACTCAAATGACATTTGACTTTATGTTATTGGCATTTTTCTGACGAGGTGAGTGATGCGAAGTGCGAATTTTCGTGACAGATTTCTCTGAAGTGCTCCTCATAAATAATGCAATTGCTCTCACATTGGTATGTTCAGAATAAGGTACTCATGTTATGTTCGGCGGGTAACTCTTGAGACCATAAGGAATGTAGACATAGCAGGATCCGCACAGAACTCAAATTCATTTGTTAAAGTTCAGTCTGACTGGGTTTGCCGCTCACGCTCATAAGCACTCAAGACGGAAGCTCACGTCTGTCAGACAATGAATGCTTACAATCAAACCTATCAAAAACGTCACGAGAGGATCCTCATGAGTCAAACAAGAAAAAAAAAAACTTGAAAAACTCTGAGCTCGGGAAGGGGCGCCGAATCGACACAAAGTGTCGATCTGGCCCTCCTTCCCAAACCGAGAATTATTTCGTCGCAAGCCACCCTCCCCATGGTCCCCTCCAAAGCTTTCTCTCAAACCCCCACCATCCTCGTGCTCAACGCATGCAGCTCCCCGCCATTGCCAGTGTTGCCTGCCCACTACCAGGTGGCATGGGCCACCCATCCGTGAGTGTGTTTCTCCAACTTGTGAGGCCCGAGATGTCTTCTTCGCACTGGGCAGTCGGAAACCGCTGTGCTAGTTGCGGGTGGGCTAGCCATTGGCTTGCGCTTCCCACAGGGGAGCAACGATGGGGCGAGCCCCTCAAGGGGCTCGCGCGACAGTTTACGCATTTCGCATTCTCATATTAGATGCTAACGGAAGATTATAGGGCGTCCAAGACACTCACCGAGCTCACTCACGCGTTACGCGAGTGCATACACATTGTATGCGCGATAAGTCCTCACGGTACGCGTTTTATTTTCCTTGTAACGCGTTGAGCACCGAATATTGACGTGTTTGCGGTATATGACAGAGTTTATTCGTGCGTCGCCTGCGACGCGCGTCCCCGTGGTCCCGGTGGTGACGCCAAAGGGCAGACCGCCCTCCTCTGGAGGTAGAAAATATATTCATTTGAATCGAGCATATACTTACATTCTGTATCTAGTAGCTATTCAACCTAACGAGCGTGTTCCCGCCTTCGGAAACAAGTACGCTGTATAGTTCGTAAGTTCACGTTCATCACGAGTGCTAGAAAAATAGAGTATTTACTTACCATATACCTTGTCATTTCAAAAGGTTCCCGCGATGGCGTTTCGCCGAAATCGACGCCCGACGCCCGACTCCCGACGTTTGACTCTGGATATCTGACTCCCGACGCCCGACGCATCACGCCCGACGTTCAACGCCCGACGTCTCACGCCCGACGTTCAACGCCCGACGTCTCACGCCCGACGCTCTACGCCCGACGCCCGACTCCCTACGCATCATATCCTCGTCCTGGCATCTTGCTGTGGCCCCTCACGGACAGTCCAGTACCCTCGCTTGCGAGGGGTGCTGGTATTTTCTGACCCCACCTCGTCAACCCTTGGAATGACTTTCGAACGAAATCGACGCCCGACGCCCTATGCCCGACGTTTGACCCCCGACGCTCGACTCCCGACGCCCGAATCCCTATGCATCTTACCCGCGCTCTGGCATCTCGCTGTGGCCACTCACAGACAGTCCAGCGCCCCGCCAGGGGTGCTAGTATTTCCTTACTCCACTTCGTCATCCCTCGCAGTGACTTTCGAACGAAATCGACGCCCGACTCTCCACTCCCGACGCCCGTCGCCCGATGCTCGACGCCCGACGCCCGACGTTGACCCCCGTCGTGCTACTCCCGACGCTCTTGCTCACATCCAAGGCTCTTGCTACGGCCATCGTTCTCGCCGTTGCCGTCTAGACAGTCGAGTACCGCTCGCTTGCGAGCGGTCCACCATCGTCTCGTTGTCGCAAGTCCTATGCACCGATCTCCTCACTTGAAGCCTTCAACGCGTTCGCCTGGCCGTATACATGGACCCTCCGTGTTCTCCCCCGCTGCCCGAGCCATCACACCACCGTCCCGGCACGCCTCCCGACCTCGACACCATATATCGACGTCCGACGACCAAGGTGTCTTGCAGGTATGTTCTACGTCTACCTTCTGGTCGAAAGCATGAGCTAATGAGTCAATGTGTTAGTAGTATTCTCGCCATCACTTCCTCGAATGGTCTTGCCACGCCGCCGCATCTACTCATCGTCCAGCAACTCGCCCAGCTCGATCTTCTCGCCGCATACCATCGCTCCGACACGACGTATCGAGCTCCCGCGAACCGCACCTCGGTGCGGTAGGCGTGCATGTCCTAGCCTAGCCCGCGTACCCCACTTCGACCTTCGGATCACAGCCCATCGCCCCGACACGACGTATCAAGTTCCCGCGAACCGCACCTTGGTGCGGTGAGTGTGCACGTCCTCGCCTAGCTCGCGTACCCAAGTTCGACCTTCGCATCGCACGCCATCGCTTGGAGACGACGTATCGACGTCCCGCGAACCGCACCTTGGTGCGGTGAGCGTGTGCTCTCCCGGTCGCCTGGGACGGTCGGTGGAGGTAGAGAATACTGCGCTGCTAGAGGGCACGACTCGGTAAGCAATGTTCCCAGTCCATAGTGCCACCACGCACCTTCTAATGTCACTGTTTTAGGCCTCCACCCTTCTACGACCCCACGACGCCATATATCGACGCCCGACGACCCCCCATACATCTTCCAATCAACGCCGTGCCCTGATACCTCGAGTCCCCGTCCTCGCCCAACCCATACCTTCCCATCGCCTCGACACAACGTATCGCCTTCCCGCGAACCCGGTGAGCGTGCGTGTCCCGGGTGTCTTCTTCAAGTGGTCGTGGGCTTTGTTGCGGGAGGTAGAGGGCGAAGGTAGAAGTACTGGTGGGGAGTTGGTAAGCAGTTGCCTCTGTTGAATGAGTAGACGCACCTTCTAACGTTGTCACCAGCTCGTCGCTCGTCGTCCGTCCCTTGCATCACTTCCCGCAACCTCGACGCCATATACCGACGTTCGACGACCGGGAGTCGTCGTCCAGCCATCTATCTTCATCATGGAACGTCTCAAGCATCTTCTGGTCGTCTCCTGCGTCGATCGCTCGCCAAGTTCGTCCTCCCCTGCGCCCTGCGCCCACTTCCAACTTCTCCGAGGTCCTGCGTCACCTTTGATGCTATGGATCGGCTTCCAACGAGCGGGGTCTTGGGCAGTGGGTAGTGGGCAGTGGGCGGATTGGGTGAATGTACGTCAGTTGCTGCCGAGCTCGAGTGGATGTGTATAGTGCTCACTTGTCTTCTGTAGTGCCTCTTCTGGCTCGTACTCCCCCGTATCTCAGCCTCCTGCCGACTTTCCTGTCCTTCGCTTCCTCGACTTGATATCCCTACGTCCGGCGGAGGTGGTGCGGGGTGTCGTGTCGTGTGAGGGCGTGAGGGCGTGAGGGCGGGTTGGCTAGCTTCTGTGGGGAGGAGACTGGTAAGTCGTCGTTTTCGTGCCATCGAAGTGGTACTCACCATCGCGAAGGCGTAGGAGCCGTTCCACCTCTAGTTGTCGTGGTCGTTGTGGCTCGTTTGCTGCTGACTTGCGCGGTGGGACTTGTAGAGTGGCGGGCGCAGGTTAGAGGACTTGGAAGAGACGGTTTCGGGGGTTGCGTGGGTGTTCTGGGCGAGGTGAGTTCCAGGGGCTTTGATAGCGTCCAGAGCGACTTGCTGACCGTTTTTTCGACTTGTAGCGTGATTTGACGACTTGGAGCGCGATTTGGAGGGATGGCGACGCTGAGAGACCATTGTAAGTCGTCTGCGTGCTCGTAGAGATGCACGAAACTCACCGAAATTGCCGTTACAGGCAACCCCGCGACTCTCCCTGCTTCCCGTTTGGTACGCACCCCGCCTCTTCACCAGCCGATCCCCCGAGCTAACATACGCATTCGGACAGGTTGCTCTAGCGAGAGAGCACGTGAGTTTGAGCAGAGAAGCGTACAGTAGCATGGGCGCACTGTACGCTTCTTACTGCTCTTACATTCTCCCTATCTAGCGTAATTATTCTGGTCTGTAAAGTAACTCACCACCGGGGAACCCTGTCAGTTTGAATTCACGATAGGCGCGCGTGTTGAGAGACTTGTGTGAGCGAGGTCAATGAGAGAGACAGTGAGCGAGCGAGTGTGAGAGGCGACGCGTGGGGGATCAATGGACAAGAGCGGCGCGGAGAACGATCACGTGTGACTTGCCTCGACACAAATGAGCGCGTTGTTTGTCGCTTGTTTGTGCGATGTTCATGAAGACCAGCGCGCGAACCAGTTCACTTCCCAACGACCTCCAACGACCTCTTTCACGACCTCTTTCATTCACGAGTTCACCATGTTCAAAAGCATCTTGCCCTCGAAGCGACTGCCCGACGCGGACTTTTTCATGGTCACGTCCCCCACCGAGGGATCCAAGGAGAACTTTCCCGCGCTGGCGACCGTGACGACGAACACCCCGCTGGCCAAGAACAGAGGCGTGGAGAAGCCAAAGAGGGGAAAGACGAAGGAGACGTCGCTCGAACCGGTGGCTATGGAGCAGGCGTTTTGATAAACTACTCGTGAGTTCAGTTCATACGTGTCATCTCATTAGCTGACCCTCGCGTAGGACGACCTGCAGATCCCCGACACCCTGCGTCCCCGACTCGCTACAATGGAGACGTCCGTCAAAGCTGCCATGCTCAAGTCCTCTGCCACACTGTCTAAGGGCACTGCACCCCCAGCCACTCCACACGCCCACTCCCTCCGCAAAGCCCACAGCTCGCACTCGATCAACTCTCTCAACTCGCCCAAGCACACCCCGCACGCGTCACTCGACGACACTGACGCCCTCTTCTCGCCCAAACGGCCCGGTATGCACGCACGCGGCAAGTCGCTTGACAAGGTGAAGATCGCAGTGGTAGAGACTCCGGTGAAGGGAAAGGCGGCTGCGCTCAGTCCAGCTAAATATTGTGCGCTGTTGAACGGGACGTCGAGCACCGAGCTCGATATCGAGGTGGTGAAGAAGCTGCGGTTGCTCCTGCGTAACGAATCTGCCAGGTACGTGCATCCTAACCTTCGTAGTACCTCGTACTAACATCACTGCAGCTGGACAGAATCCTTCATCCACACGGGCGGGTACACCTCCCTCCTCACGCGCCTCAACGAACTCCTCGAACTCGAATGGCGCTCCGAGCAACACGACGACCAACTCCTCCACGAGCTCCTCCGCTGCATAAAAGCCCTCTCCACCTCCGCAGTCGGCTGCACCGCCCTCCGCGCATGCGCACCCACCCCCTTCGCCCAGCTCGTCTCCCTCCTGTATTCCGACAAGAAACCGGGAGACGTCGGCACAAGGCAGATTATCGTCGAGTTATTATTACTAGTGCTGGAGTTGTACCCGCCATCGAGTCTCCCTGCGAGTGGCAGTCCCGCACTGGGACACACAAGATCACGCTCTGCACCCTGGGAGTCCTCCTCCTCCTCTCCCAGCACGCTCATAACCCTCCCAGCACCCCACCCAACCCCCTACGCCCTCATCCGCTCCCTCCTCCTCACCCCCGCCCCACCCCCGACCGAAGACCCGCACATCCCGCTCTCCCCGCACCCCTTCATCGAGGAACTGCACCTCCCCCGCATATACAAGACTTACCTGCAGGAACTCTCCGACGTGTGTAGGGATTACTTTTGGGTGTTTTGTCATCCGGGGAATTGTATTTGGAGGTTGGAGGTCACGGATGAGGGGAGGGTGGAGAGGCCGAGGGCGCCGGGGGGGATGACGGGGGGTGTGGAGTTTGAGGCTATGAGTTATATGGTGGGTGGTGAGATGATTTTGACGCATATATGCTAATGGGGATGGACAGACAACGCATTTCAAGCTCTTAAACGCTGTAGCAGCCTCCGCGCAGCACCTCAACCTACCCAAGGACCACGAGCTCTCCCCGCACCGCCTACACTCGGACCTCTTCATGTCAGGCATCGACCGCATACTCGCCGTACGTCCTCCTTCCCTCTCTTCCTCTCCTTCCCTCCTCTTCCCCCTTCCCCTCACCTTCGCTTCCACCCCTACTCTGATCTGAACCTGACTATGACACCACAGATCGCCCGAAAAGCATCAACAACATACTACCCAACCCTCCACCTCGAGATCGCACGGTACATCGCCTTCGCAACAAAGGCCGGGTACGACCTCCCGTGGTCCATCGCCAAGCTTGTGGGGCCGCCGCCTGCTGCGCTTGCTAAACCTCCTGCTCCTCCCTCTCTCCCTTCCTCCTCCTCTGCCTCTTCCTCCTACCCTTCCTCTTCTCACTCCTCTTCTTCGCACCCCTCTTCTTCCTACCCTTCTTCGTCTCATCCTTCCTCTGCAAACGCTATGCTCCCACCTCCCTCTCCACACTCGAATATTAATGCGAGGTCATCACCGAGGAACTCGTACCTCGGCACACCGACAGGACGAAGCTTCGTCGTGCCCGACTCTGCGGGGTCGCCTCGACGCCGTGAGGGGCCTGGGCATGCGAGGAGTCAGAGTGCGTTTCCTGGTAGCTCAGGGAGTGGGTTAGGGGGAGGGGGAGGACCGCAACTGCCGAGTCCGAGGAAGATTACGCCTTTGCATTTTGGGTGAGGTGCTTAGAGGTGGGTTGGGAGAGTTGGGAGAGTGAAGAGGGAGAGGGTTGGGTAGGTGGGGCGGCTGTATGTGTGGACTTGTGCATATAAGAAGGCAAAGAGGATTGGAGGTGGAGGTGGTGTGGACGATGCTTTGTGATGGACAACTCAACTCGAGGTTAGGCTCGCGATCGCTATGATGGACAACTCAACTCGACTTGACTCGCTATGATGACGAAGACACGAAATTGACATGAAAACACGAAATCGCAATGAAAAGACAGGAGACTGATACTCTTTCTACCGTTTACCGTTCGCTATGCTGTACTTACTACTTATCCGACGTTACCGTTGGGCTGTCCGCTATCCGGCATTCAAGTTTTCTATGCTAGCTAGACTGCATTGTTACATATGCTTTTCTTCCTTTTTTCCACCCTGACTTGTTACATATGTACTATCATTCATTCACGTTCACCATTCACGTTCATGTTCACCATTCCCATTCCCGTCCACGGTCATCTGCACCCATTCACCATTGCTCATTCATCTGCAACCCCTATGTTCACCTTCCTGTTCAGTTGTGATGTGGACCCGTCACGATTCACGATCAGCTCTGTAGAGTGTTGTGTTGTGTTGTGTTGTTCTATATGCTCTCCCTTTCTTGTATATCGACGTCGACGCAATTGCAATCACAATTATCATGATTCTGTTAGATATGACTTGTACCTAGGCCTGTGTGTCACGGTATGCGGTCCCTGTTGTGAGCTACATAAGTGGACGAAACTTAAGACTCAGAGAAGTTCGACTCCAGTACCAATGAGATGAGCTTGAGTTTTCAGGTGACAATCGTGTACATTAACTACTAGTAGCACTACTCTACTAGCCTATACCATCACGGACTGTCGTGATATATAGTGATGCCTTCAAGCACTGCGAGCTGCTCCTCGAGTTTCGCGCGAATCTGTATCGAGTCCAGGTCCTTGTAGGACTCCCACCTCCCCCGCGCCATGATCGTACGCCCGCAATGCATAGTCAGAGACTCCACTCTTGGGAGTAGCAGGCGAATAAGTAGCGGGACGATTTCTGCCATGCGTGTCTTGCCCACCTCTGTCTCGTCCACCGGAAAGCCCAGGCTCAGAGAGTGCAGAGGTACCTCGCGTGAGTGGAGTATGGGAAGTCCGAAACCGTCGCCTGCCCTGGGCACGGTGGTGTTCGCAAAGAGGGTGACTGACTGCAGATTCGGGCAGCCGTTGTACAGTGCTTGAATGCCAGCGAGCGAGTTCCGTGGGGCGACAGGAACCAAGCTCAAGGACGGCCTGTCGTTCATGTGGAACATAATAGTCTCGAGATGCGGCCAGGCAGCCGCAGTATCCACAAAGTCTTCGTCTTCGAGCATGTAACTGGCGAACCCCGACAATATGATGCTTCGCATGTGTTTCAAGGCGTGTAGCATCGCCAACAACGCTCCAGACAACGTCGGTATCGCGAGAGTGCCTATGCTAGCATTATATGAGAGATATAGTGTGCGTATGGTGGGAATTTGAGATATTGCGTTGAAGGTCGCCTTGATACGCTCGTCTATGGTGGAGTCAGGTATATCCTCTCCACAGGAATACGTGAGGGATAGGGAGTTTAGTGAGGTTGAACCAGCTACGAGTCGAAGGAGGGAGCTCGGGCAAGTGGGATAATGGACATGTAAGGCCAACGACTCGAGTGCTACAAAGTAATCCATCGTAGTTGAAGAGGGTGGCAGCTCCCAACGGGAAACGGCGTAGGGTACACCCATGACGGATAACAAGCGCAAACCAGGGAGTTCGGCCAGAGTTTGGAAGAGTGATGGCCGCAGTGCCATTTCAGCATGGAAACGTTGTAGTCCTCGCAGACTCGTCAGAGATCTGTTGATTCCCTCAATGTTATCGGGGTCCGCCGCTATTGCTTGAACATTATGTGAGAGATTGGGGAGGTCCAAGTAGCGGAGACGAGGCCAGAGCGGTAACAGTGTTGGAAGTGCTTTCCACAGATCGCGCATTAGCGTGACGCTTCCACCGCCACGCTGACCAAATGTCAGCGAGCGCAAGGTATGCCCACACAAAAAGGCCAGGTATGCGGGGAACCACTCGTATTCGGCAGGTGTGACAGTCAGAGTGGCGAGTGTAGGGAACAGGCACCACTTCGGATGGGAATGATGAAGCCCCCGTTGGCATGCATATTTCTCTATTGCCCGCATGACCTCTGGTGCGAGTTGATACAACACATCGGAAGAATGCCACTCAACACGCTCGTTATGGTCTTGAGAACCAGACGCTCCGAATCGAATGCTAATCACCCTTTCATGAGCGGTAATTACCCTTTCATGGTCGGTGAGCTTTAGGGTCCTGACTCTGTGTGCGTGCTTAGAAAAGGCGTCCCAATCCGTCTGCTGAAGCTCTTTCTTGAACGCCTTTCAAAGTTCAAATCAGATCAGCACACATTATGTTGGCACTGCCATCAATACCTAGAAGCAAGAGACGAACTCACGATATCGAGTTTGACAGCTTTGGAGTAATAGGGCAGAGTCGTCACTCGTTCTTCCACAGCGTCTGAAGGCATACACAGCACCAAAGGAACAAGACTGCTAAGTTCGGCCCACGTAGCATTCATGGCCTGTTCAAAGAACGAGCTGGAGGTGCGTGCAACCCTCGCGCAATCTGAGAGGGCCAGGTTATCGAGGATCGAGGCCTGTATTTCTGGTATACATAGACATTGGTGCATGATCCCTCACGCGCGATCCTGTGCATATGAAGGGTACAGGTCAGTAGCGATACGTTTGCATATGCTGTAGCCTGTGGGTGTGCATCGCATTACCTAGTTACAAGTAAGAGTGGGCTGTAAACGTCAGTTAGAGTGAGTCGTGGTACTGGCAAGATCAGATAACGCATGCGCAGGCTTACCAATATACCAATATCAATGGATCCCGGCACCTCCGTTCAAGCTGCGATATCTATTGTCAGCGAGGATAGACAACTTCGACTCGGAGATGACAAAGGATACGATGGGTGACCGGTGATGCATAGATGAGCCCGCGAAGGTTGAATGTTTCTACTCTGTCTCAGGGAGACTACATTGATGCATTGATGGCCGCCGACTCCCCGTGATGCAAGGTCTCTCTGGCTTATAGCTATCTCGCGATTGCGCTGTCTGTCTTGCAAGACGAGGATCATGATGCCCGCGTGTTCAGTCATGGCATATGGAAGTGCGATGGTTCCAGTTAGTAAGGTCAGAGTACCTAGGCCCCAATCTCAGTCACGGTAAGTATAACTCCTGCTTCAGACAGCTTCGAACGGATTCACAGTGGTTCGCGACGCATTCAAGTTTGTGGAGAACCCACCCATATGACTAATCGCTACCGACTTGACTAGGTTACCAATTGATCATGTCTCAGAATACAGTCTAGGCGACGAGATCCATGGGAACATCTCCCGTGCACGTACAGACTTCACCTCCTGCCCTTTGTTAGCAATGAGAGTAAAATTGGCTGCGTCCCAATCATCTGGTCGCCCAAAATGCTGCCACACAAGGTCTCGATTGAACCCGGCGCAGCGTAAAACGGTCAGAGCCTCTGAGTAGTTGTCGATAGGATTAGGTTCTTCGATGGAGTGTGTTTGAGTCACCGAAGCGAAGTCAATGAGCACGACATAGTCAAGGTTGTTGGACGGATTTCTATGCAAGAGTACTTGACCACCGTGCCAATCCCTTTGAGCAATGTCCGCAAGATCGAGGACGCGAACTCCCTCTCGACAGCTCTGTATCTAAATGAAGGACCGTTTAGAGCTGTCAATTGCTGTCATCGCAGGTATCAGAGTCACGATTCTTACCGCTGCTATCTGTGTGTTCGTACTTAGCCCTTTAACAAAGTCGATGTCGAGAAGACTTCGACCTTCGATGTACTCCAGTAGGATACCATATAGATACATGCCGTTCGCAAAAGTAAACTAGAAGGCATAAATGTCATAATAAGTGCATGATATCTGCCGGTTGCGACACCTCAACAGCTCTCACCTTGTGCGCTCCGTAGAACCAAGGGACAATTGCGCCTTGTACGGGCTGTAGCTTGGTGTATGCGGAGGCTTCGTCGAGGACGTACAGATCCGCATCAATAATCTGCTTCAAATAGTCTCCCGCCCTGTCCTCCAGGTCACTATCGTCTTCATCCAGGCCTCCTGCTCGCTGGAACCTATCATCGAATAGCTTTAGGCATAGTATTGGCGATGAAGTCACGGGCACATCGTCAATAGACGTGATGTGGCACCGGAAGACCGAACATATGCTTTGTTTGGATCCTTCAGAGATAACATCATCAATCTCGATCGTGAATGATTTACTCTGTGTGAATGCCTCCGCAATACCAGCAGAAGCCAGGGGCGACTCGCGCTGTATCGCATTTAAGTGAGTCAGAGTTTCGGATGAGAGCTCGGAAAGATCCAATGGATAGAGGGGTGGAGGAGGCGGCGGCACATGTGTATCGCGCGTTGTCGCGGCGACTGTATCACGGGGACCTGCAGCGAGTTTGGTACAGTGCTCCTGGACGTATCGACGCCACCTGAAGAACTGTAATGCCCTGGATCGGTCTCTAACCAAGCTTACGCCGTCAAAGTCAGACACCCTATGATGCGACGCAAAGACCTCCTGATCATCAAGGAGAGGCTGACGTGGATCCACTGGCGGGCCCTCAGGCAGAACTTGAAGAAGGTTGTCGTCGCCTTCCGCGTCACCGGGTTCAAATACAAATGCCCAACCAGTGATGTCTTCGCGAATATGTGCCACAGTAAGTGCACGCAACGCCAACAACGGCTGGGAGGTGTCTATTCGTTCGAACAGGGCTTTCCTGGAATCTTTAGACGGAGGCTTGAACACGGCGATATTCTTAAAGTCGGTTACGATAACGGTGCGGACGAATTTGTTGTGTTCAATCGCTTGGGAAAGAGCGAATAATGTTTGCGGAGATGGCTGCCCTCGGTCGTCGAACACATCTGGCTACAACTCTGTCAGAGCGAGATATGCGCGAAGAAGCAGCGACATACGCACAAGCGAGATTACAACGGGTATGAAAATGGAGATGTCAACCGGATTTGATCGAAAGGTAACCCCACGTATCGCTTTTATCACGATTAATCAAACGTCGATGAGGAAGTGTTGGACGCTCACAATGACCATAGTCGATGGTTATACAATGGACCGGTGCTGGCACAGCACAGGGGGCATATAGCCCAAACAGGCTGATTATTGGCTGGAGAAGGGGTTTCAAGTACTGTTCCGCGGGAATTCTACTGCATATTAGCATGGCTTTACCTTGTTCATTAAGGTGTGATACGAACGTGGACAGATGGGCTTCATTTATCGGCCATTTGATCTTCTGTCTGTACGCACAACGGAGTGCCTTTTCGATACGCAGAAGTGGCGATTTGGATATACTTTGAGTCCCAGTCGCGCAAAGTTCTTGCCACTCGTAGCTCGAGGATGGAGGTGAATGGTTCACTGCCAGTGAAGGCAACGAGGATAGAGTCCAAGGAGGTGGTTTAGGAGGAGTACTCGAGAAGATATCGTATGGCCGCTTGAGAGACATAACATTGGCAGAATAAAACCTGGGAGAAAGCTTTTGGTGCACCAAGCGTCGAAGCATGATCAGTGCCTTCAATACTGTTAGTTCCTTTAATATAACCATCCGAGCCGAGGCGAAGTTCCTGGCCGTGGCGTGCACGAGGGGTGCCGTGTCACTGCCGTTTTGACACCCGAACACATCTCCGAGTCCGACAGGTGAGGTTTGACTTGCGAACGGAGGCACGAGTTCTATGCCGAGGTACAAGGTATATAGAGGCTGGTTCACGAGCCTAGTAGCACGAGTGGAAAGTCAAACTGATGCTTACTAAGCGAACGACCGAATGCGGCAGTAGTAGCAGTCGACCAAGCGCGTCGTGCATACGCAAGCGTCGTCCTCTACGTTACATCCATTAAGCTTCGAAGAAGGCACGTGAGCCATTAGGAAGGAAGCCTCACTACACTAGGCTCGTTCCCAGCCGCTTTCGGATCAGTCGTACCTCCTCGACGGACTTCATATGCGTCGATACGCACCTAGTAAGCGGGAGCAAGCGAACGTTTGGTCAGCCACGTAATTCAATCTAGCAATCTCAACGACAGCTTCAAGTTCGAACCAAAGTAGAGTTTTAGGGGTAGTCCCGTTTGTGGCTATAAATCGGATGAGAGTGGTAAGGAGCCACACCGTGGGTTCGATCGCAAGTCGCAATGGGATGGTGAGTATGTACATGTCCCTCGTTTAAGCATAAAAGTGACCAACCCGTCTCAGTCATCCCAGATGGCACCACATGCATGTGCGACCTTATGAATGTTAGTGCGAACACATTACGAGGTATCATTGATGACGCCACGTGATTTGCGACCCCAAGGCCCTACTAATATAATCATACACATCGACGCATGTACAGGCAGCCGTACAGGTATTTCGCGCGGTCACTGGTCTTCCGCGCTCAACTCTTCCCACTTGCGTTCCAGCAGCTGTTTCACTTCCGCCATCTCCATATCCCGATATATTTTCCAGTCATTCTGCACCTGCTTCGCCCAATCAACATCCTCCACTGATGTCCACACATCCACGTCGTCATGACACGATTTGAGATTCTCCAGACGCGGAAAGAGGACGCGAATGACCATAGGCATGAACTCTGCACTACCATGCTCGAACCCTTCGAAGTCGATGGGGCAGAAGCGCAAATCGAGCTCTTTCATCGCAAAGTCGCGTGGCCGCGCGTCAGGCAGATCGAGCTTCCCGCCTGTCATGGGAAGAACATCGTTGACAGGCAGAGCTGCCTTTGTAAGGTGAGGGCACCCGTTGTATAACGCCTGAACACCTAGCAGCGACGTGAGCGGCGCATGGTCTACCATGAACGGCGTATTTTCGTCGTCAGCTTTGATGTCAATTGACTCTAATTGTGGCCATGCTGCGACAACGTCTCGCAATTCCTCGTCCGAAATAAAGATGTCGAAGAACCCATGTAACTTAAGCAGACGCAGTTTATGCAGTCCGAAAAGAGGAAGTAGCAGCGGTCTGCTGAGGACAGGAACTGAGGAGGGAGTTTCGGGGGAGAATTCAGAGTTTGCGAAATGGATATCGAGAGATTCGAGGGAGGGAAGGTGAGAGATAGCTTCGATAGCGGCGGGTGCTTCTGTGACTGATCCAGGGGCGCTGTGTGCGTAGAAGAAAACGAGGTCAACATGTGTTAGAGTGCGGGAAGCTTTGAGAGCCCGCAGAATTGGAATAGGGGAGTCGGGATTGAAGGTGAACAGGGACAGTTCCTTGAGAGAGCGGAAGCGAGGACCCTGTGAGGAGATGAACGAGTCGGGCACAACATGGGGAGTTGCCTTGTTGTGACCTTTGAGCTTCATGTTACGTAGCAGGGGTAAGTCAGAGAGGACTTGTATAAGCGAGAAATGGCCTGAAACGTCAGCTTGAAAGGATTGTAGATGGGGAAGATCTGTGATCCATGTGCAAATAGCTTCAACGTAGTCCTCAGCTTGACTCGGCTCTGAGCTAATATAGGCAGAGATCTTTATCGAATGGAGGTTTGGCCACCTCGCTCGCAGAGCTGGGAGTAGATGGGATGGGTCGCAGTAGACCTCGTCGTTCTCCACCTCAGAGTCTGAAAGACCAAAATTCAGAGTGAAAGACTGTAATCCGGCTCCGCAAAGGTACGGCAGATATGTCGGAAAGGAGACGTTCCGAAAACTTATCGCCTCCAATACTCTGGCGTATGGGAATAGCCCGGAGAACCCAGATTCAGCTGCACTCTGACAGATGAACCGCGAGACAAGCTCCCGTGCGCTAGGAGTAAGGTCGTATTGAGGTCCCGGGTAAGGATACTGCTTGTTACCACTCTGAAGGTGAATAGAATCCTTCTCCGTGAACTTCTTAACCCTGTGCGCGTGCTTGCAGAACGCTCGCCAGTCTTCGGGGGTAGGATCCCTGTCAAATTCCTTGGGAAGACGTCAAAGCCACTCCGCCCGATCACAGCCACAGACACGTACGATTATGGTGCAGTATTCGTTGAGCCAGCTCTGACTGCCTTCGTAGCTTGTACTGAACTCCCTCAGAGCATCCCGAGGCATGCACCTAACAAGTGAGACGATGCTAGTTGCCTCAGTCCATACGACGTTCATAGCTTGGTCGTAAAATGAGATGCAAGTTCGTGAGAGCTGTACGCAGTCATGACGCGTGAGCTGGCTGAAAATCAACGCTTGTATGTCGGCAGTCCGTAAGCATTTATGAGGTATGTTGCCTTCCATGATGATTCGTCAATGGATACTACTTATGATACTTATGTCAGAGTCAAAGTCGACTCCATATGATTAAACACGAACTCACCCAGTGGTAGATAGAACAATATATACGATTGAACGTTGTCGTTGTCGTCTGAGTCGCGGTTTAGAATGAAGAGTTAAGCTAGTGAAGCTTAGCCTCGCCATGATGCTAATAATTGTCGTGGGTGTCCTCGTGTGAGCCTGCAGTCGCCAGTATGGTAGTCTGCAAGTGATGTGGCGATACAAGGCAGTGTTGTTCAACGGTCATCACCGGTCATCGCCTGGTAAGTAATTTTGTACGGAATGCCATCAAATTGACCGTTAACCGATCAAAGAGTAACAAAAGATAACAAATATTTGTTACTCGATGACCGCTAGGTGACTGATGGAACAACACTGATACAAGGGCATGGCGCATGTCCGACTCCCAATCGGCTGCGCAAGAGCCGCCCACTGGCCTGAATGGTGCACACAGTTTGCCACACCTTCTACTAAGTCGGAGGATCGAAGCACTCGTTGTCTCAGATCCGACAATCGAGTAATACACCT
The DNA here is from genome assembly GCA_001986395.2 of Irpex lacteus. Lineage (NCBI taxonomy): Eukaryota > Fungi > Basidiomycota > Agaricomycetes > Polyporales > Irpicaceae > Irpex > Irpex lacteus. The sequence goes on along the minus strand of MQVO02000048.1, from coordinate 123,141 downwards.
TGGGAGATCCCAAAATAGTCAACCGTTCAAACGTTCAAGAATCATCTGGACAATGTTAGCGACTCCGAGTACGGTGCTGATAGCATTGCTACAATCATGGGGAACAACAGATTGTAACTCAGGCTGCTTCATCTCCTTCTCGTCTACTGTGCTTAACCAGAAGTCGTTTGACTCGTGATGCATAGACTCACGCAGAGCCCGTCTGCTCTATCCTGTGAAAAGCCAACCACCGTCATTCGTTACTACATACTCAGCTACCACAACCTCCGGGAGAGGGAGCACGAGCGACTGAGCTATTACTATGCGTGAAAGTGGGCGGGAAATCACTGAACTCCCAACTATAGCATTCCTAAAGGGAGACGTTTGGTATTGAACCTGAATTGACTGCAGAGCAGGAGGGGCTCACCACACAGTCCTCTTCGACTTTCGGGACAGGTACTTCCCGTCCAATTTCCTCGCTAGGTAACCAGGTCGTGTTAAGGATGTTGTCAATCACGTTGACAATTCCGTGTTGGCGAATGTTGACGGACCAGGAGAGGTTCGTGACAGTATCGTATACTATTGAACGGCCGATGTGGCACCTGGAAGACATTCAGCCTATGACTCAATTTCCGGCTGGGAACTGCTCACGTACCCAGTTTCCAATGCATAGCCTGCGATTGCGCAAGAGGACAAGATTCCATTACATGTACCCATGGCTGCCGGATCAGCAGTATGATAGACATGCGTGATATGCTCTTGTGTGGCGGGCTATAGGGGGTGGCAGTTGGGGTTATAGTGTGAGAGGGTGCCCTGGCGAACGAACAGGACTGACTGACTGGTTGTGGTAAGTGTAATCGAGTAGAGGCAAGCTTATCCCCGGGCGATTCAAACGCGACAGCGGGCGCACCAAAGGAGGCTCCTAACAGGGAGGCCAGAGCACCACCCAGCGAATGTCCAGTTAGCCATATGTTAGACTTGGGATACATGTACGTTATATTATGGTATAAATTCTTGCAACGAGGATATGAGCAATATCTTACAGCATCCGTGAGCAGAGTTACTTACTGTGCCGATAGTATAAAACAAGCTTTCGTCTATCAGTGCTTGCTCTAAGCAACGTTGGTCACACTTCCATCCAGAGCGATAGCAATCGCAAACTGTCGTCCACGTCCAGTCGATTCGTGCGCAGCAGCAACTGAACAGCAGGTTATCGTTGAACTTGTCCTTCGTAGTTGTAGGACCTCCACCACCTAAGATGCCCATAGACGTGCCCTTAATCGCGAGCACTACCGTCGAGTTATCTGGGGTAGCAAACACGTGCCCACGGAAGCCGTCTTCATCAGGCTCCCAGCCAAAAGGATACGACTATAGAAAAGTAAGCATAAGTGTAAGCATCATAGTAGCGGATAATATCAGTCGTACGACGCACTACATTCCACCCTTTCCCTAGCTCATACCACCCAGCCTCGCCAGGCTCCAGATACGCATTATTGGTCATCTTTGCCAAAGTCAATAGGGTCTCTCTCCTCTCCACATCAGGTGCCTCTACTTCATCCTCCTCCCAGTCTAACACCGCAGTCTCTTTGAACAATCTGGACCTTGTTCGAGCATACTGGAAAGCCTCTTGAGACCTGGGCCGTGTTCTTCGTATCCTCGCAGTGGAGATGGTAAGACTCGATGTTGGTGCATGCACAAGGGCCTGCTGCGCACGAAAGATATCGTTGAACACGATCGCTCCTTCAGGTGTCACTGCATGCTGATGTCGAAGTTCAAACACGAGAGACTTGTCAATGGATGACGGGTGGACAAACCACGCGGTTGCTGGATCGAGAATCTTCTGTGGTATGAGGAATAGTAAGGAGTACAGAAAGTGAAGGGGTGCTATCAAGAACATTGGAAGCTCATTGCAGAGAATGAGGACGGCGGAAGATGCGCAGTTTAAGGGCGTTGTGCTAGTTCGGGTCGACCCTCTGTGATTGCAGCGGATGGCCCAGTCCCCCAAATGAGGAACGCACGTGGCACAACTGCCGTATATGGACACTGCCATCCTTGTGGCGCTCCTGATTGGCCTAACATGGACTCTATTCAGTTGTGAATTCACATGAACATCCACTTTGTCATGATCAACATACCGGGGAACACTAGACTGCCTGCGGAGATGGACCTTGTGTTTGTTTCCCCCTACCACAGCGAACAGCATGAACGCCCTCCGTAAAGTGCTCGTGAACGTGAAGAGGAGAGACCCGAGAGTGCTCGGAGGGTCCGTTGCCACTGTGGCCGCCCTATTCGTTGTATGGAAGTGGGCGACCCGTGAGATCCCTCGAGGGAAGCTGGTAACTGACCTCAAGGACGTCGCGAACCAAGAATACGATTTTATCATTGTTGGCGGCGGTACGCATCTGCTTTTGACAAGTCGGTATTTAGATGACTTATATATGGCCTGCAACAGGAACTGCTGGCTGTGTTATTGCCTCACGACTCTCAGAGAACCCCTCTGTCAAAGTTCTATTGCTTGAGGCAGGTCAAAGGTGAGCACGTATGATTTGATCAGGTAGAAAAGATGATCTTAACTGTGGCATATGAAGTGGCAAGGATAATCCAAGCACCACTATTCCGTGCGCGTACAATAAATATTGGAACTCCGAGCACGAGTGGGGGATGTTTACCGAGCCGCAGACCCACGCTTCCAATCGCAAAGTATACTGGCCCAGAGGAAAACTCCTAGGTGGATGTAAGTAAACGCTGATCTCTGCTGTTCAGATGTCATGTTCAGAGTTACTCTTCACGCAGGCTCGAACATGAACGCAGCGATGTGAGAAAAACCTTAAGTTAGCTACGTGCATATTTTAACCAAACGAACCATCACAGGTTTCATTACGGGGCTCCGTCTGACTACGACGAATGGGCCGAGCTTCAGAAAGGACAACCAGGCGCGCAAGCTTGGGCATACTCTGCCATTCACCCGTATGCTTTATGCTTGATGTCTTTCTCTCCTTTGTATGCTGATACCTCATAACCTATAGGTATTTTGAGAAGTTCGAGAAGTTCAGTCCCAGTCAAGCTTGGCCTGACGTAGACGTTACTCTACGAGGCGCCGAAGGCCTTGTGCACAGTAAGCAATGGGTCATTCGATGCACATTGGGTCAGTTGTTGATTCGTTTATACATAGTCGGCTACAATAGTTACTTTGGGCCGTACACCAAGGACTTCCTGAAAGCCTCTCGTGCTGTGGGTATCGCGCATAGCCACGACGTCAATACTCACAAAGGAACTCTCGGCGTCACAAAGGTGAGTGTACAGCCACAGATCGCCCTGTTCAGCTCACGTTCTGACCATAATCCTGTGCGTAGATTAGTAAGACGACGTTTACCGTGGGCCATCATTATGACTGGACTGATTAACTTTGGCAGTGACATACGTCGACAAGCAGGGCCGACGAGTAACATCGGAAAGCGCGTACCTCACTCCTGAGGTTCTCGAAAGACCTAATCTGAAAGTTGCAACTGGTGCATACGTCAACCGCATTTTGTTCGATCGCACTGTGTCTCCTATAAGAGCTACCGGGGTCGAATTTAGGGACAGGACCGGGGCCACTTTTATCTCAACAGCACGAAAGGAGGTGGTACTTGCGTAAGTCAACATCATTTTACAGCTTATATACTCCCCATGCTGACTTTTCTGGTATAGTGCGGGTGCCATCCATACTCCGCAAGTGCGTTGACCACCCTGATGAGTTGACTAATACTAAGAGTCGTTGCACAGATTCTCATGCTGTCTGGCGTCGGGCCCGCTGACCATCTCAAGTCTGTTGATATTCCCGTCGTAGTGGACCTCCCCGGAGTAGGTTCTGGCCTGAAAGACCATGCAGTAATTGATACCAGATACGCCAACAAATACGCTGATACCCTCGACTACCTCAAGCCGAAGACCCTAGCGCAATCTGCAAGATTAACCAAAGCCCTCTTTGAATATCAACTGACCGGTACCGGCCCTCTTACTACCAATGTTTGTCTACGTACTGCATCACTGTGGCTCGATGATCTATATGCTAACATATGACGGCTGGTCATTCAGATAGTCGAAGCTGCGGCATTCGTGCGAACAGACGATCCGGCACTGTTTCCGCCCGAGAAGGTCTCGAAAGAGACTGCTCCGGAAGATACCACGACTGGGAAGGCAGCGCCGGATATCGAACTGTTCTTGTCCGCGACGGGATATAAGGACAGTGGTTTGACTGATTTCGAACACCCTACGGGATATACGTTTGGAATGCACGCCGTTTGTCTCAGGTAAGCGGCTCTCATATCCCCAAGACAAGTTCTTGTTCGTTAACGCCTGGATCAAGACCAAAGAGCTCTGGTACGATCAGGTTGAAATCCAATAATCCCGCAGACTCGCCTATTATTGACCCACAGTAAGCACGTCGTCTCATCATCATCTTAATGTTGTAGCTAATGGGACTCCAAGCTATCTCGAGGACGAAAACGACCTTAAAACCCTCGTTCGCGGCCTCCGCCTCATTGACGCCACCGTCAAGCAAGAACCTCTGGCATCCCGTATCGATCCTTCCGGAAATACTTACCCAGATCTCGAACACGACCTTTCCCACAAGACCGACGTCGAGCTCGAGCAGTTCGTCAGAACGAACATCAGTACGCTGTATCATCCTGCGTGTACGGCACGTATGGCACCCCTCGAGGACGGAGGAGTTGTCGATCCGTTCTTGCGCGTGCACGGCATTCCCAACTTAAGAGTCGCGGATGCGTCGGTGTTCCCGAGTATCGTCGCTGGACACACAGTAAGTTCGGCTGTATTTTTGCTTGCGAGAAGCATCGGTCTGCTAATCTGTTAATGTATAGGCAGCACCTGTGTATGCAATTGCGGAGAAGGCCTCAGATTTGATCAAGGCAGATATCTAAGGGTTTCTCTGCGTATGGGATCTAGGGTCGAGTTATCTATCTAGTTTCATTCACCCCACAGTCTATCGAGCAGGAGGCTTTCAGTGCCCTTAAAGCTAGCGTTGCATACATGTACCTAACCATGTCACAAACAATTGACAGAACCGCGAAACCCAATTCATTCCGAAACCCAACTACAGACACGAGAAACTATTATGCGGTGAGATGTACAGTAAGCATTAACTAATGATAGATCTACTCCCAACCCTCAACAGAAGCAACTCATGTGTTCCCATTCACAGCTACACTAGCTTCGAGCAGTGGCCAATCGGCACTAGCCCTGCACATCTCCCGGAACACTCCGCCTTGTTTTTCGAGCAAGTTGCGGGGCGTGTCGAACTCTAATATCTCGCCGTGTCCCAGCACTAGAATTCGATCATAGTCTAACACAGTCTTGAGACGGTGGGCGATCGTGATCACGATGGATCCAGCGAAAGATTCACGGATTGTGCGTTGGATCTGAAAAGGAATGAGTATATGTGCCGATGTTATAAAAACATGATGCACGTACCTGATCATCCAAGGAGGCGTCGATTTGTGAGGTAGCCTCGTCCATTATGATCACATTGCTCCTACGAAGGATTGCCCGTGCGAGAGCAACCAACTGGCGTTCGCCTGCGCTAAGAGAGCCCGATTGACTGATGGCAGTGTCCAAGGTTACAGCAGGTGTAGCAGTCCCACTTTGACCACTACTGTGGCGAAGGACAGAAGCCAGATGACAGCGTTCTAACACCTCCCAGCACTCTTCGTCAGAGTGCTCCATAAAGGGGTCGAGGTTACTTCGTATGGTGCCAGCGAACAACGATACATCTTGGCTGACTATGGTCTGCATATGTGGTGAGATGGGAAGAGATATCATGACACCTCAATTCACTTACAACACGCGTCCTCAGGTCGTCGAGGCCAATGTTTGTAATGTCCACGCCATCTAAACTGTAGCAGATTAAGTAGATTGTTCAGGAACCGAGACACAATGCTGACTTACGTTATGCTTCCTCCAGTAGGTTCTACTATTCTGAGTAACGACAAAGCCAACGTGGATTTGCCTGTAAAGCTTGCATGAGCATCCCATTTAGATGATGGCCAGAAGTAACGTACCAGAACCTGTTCTACCAACCTATATATCAAAATTCAGATACCAAGAAATACCCGTATGCTATTTCGGCTACGCACCACCCCAATTTTCTCAGCCGGATTGACTGTGAACGATATCTGCTTGAGGACCGCAGGGAGTTCTGGGGCGTATCGAACCTCAAGCTTTTCCACTACCAATTCCCCATTCGATGAGGGCCAGTAGGCGGGCGGTCGTTTGTCCTCTATGACGGCTGGTGCTTCCTGCGCGACATCAAGGTATTCGACGATACGTTCAACGCTGTTAAAGTCAAGTTCCAACTGAGCAAGGACTCTACAAAGCGGAATCAATACGATGCAAGAAGTAACCAACGAGGTAACACACTTGACGAGTTGCCTGGAAGCTTCAGCAAAACCCTCAGATTGAACGATGACCAGAGCGGCAAGACCATCTCCTATGCCAGACCACAATGCAAAGATGGTAGTTAAGAACACAACGATCGATCCTAGACCTATTCAAACGCGAATAAGTCGTGAATCGAATATCGTATGTATGCAATTATAACGTACAATCATATCGCCACCGTAACCAATTAGCGACGAGCCACTTTGAGCAGACTGTATGAGTATTGAATATGGATGAAGCAAATGCTTGAACCGCACATAAGCATGATCGTACGACTGGAACTTGTCGACTTTCTTGTAGAATCCATCTTGGTATCTCCACTCCATAGCAAATGCTCGTACGTGTACCAGCCCATGAAGGAGCTCGTCGAACCCAGCAAACGCGGGGGAGAGCGATATTGACTCCAAGCGTCGTAGGTCGCGAGATGCTTGGATATAAGGCGGGGCAAGTCGAATGTACAGCCAGGCGATGAACAAGGCAACAGGTGCAAAGGAAGGGACGACGGCCACAATGACGATGAACGCTGCTGTAAAGTTCAAAACGCCGGAGAGCGCAGCGCGGAACGAGTTTTGCAAGGAGCCATCTACGATATTCATGTCCGAAGTCCATCGATTCAGGATGCGACCGATGGGAGTGACGTCGAAGAACCGCGTAGGAGCAGCAGTAAGACGAGAGAGCATGCGATTAAAGAGGGACCGTGACGCCTGTAAACTTGCATAATATCCGATGGATATGTAGGTCAGGAACGAGAAAGCACCTGCCATAGACAGATAGAAGTAGATCAAGAGCCATGGCACAACATTTTGGTCGGGAGGAGGAAGGTTATTCCAAAACCAGGGGCTTGAAGATATGGAGCTGCCGGACGTTTCACTATCTTCGTACGCTTCACCCCATTTTGCGAGATAGAACTACGGAAGGTTGAGTGTCCAGCTCTTCGTGAATACTAAAACCTCATAGCTCACCTGCACTGCAATGTTGATCAACCTTATTTGGATGAGAAGCCAGAGCGTGAGTATCCAGCAGATGATCCCAGCAGCACGGATATACGTGAGGTAACTGTGCAAGGAGACTCGGCCTTCTGCACGAGCTTCAGCCTCGACAAGTTTTCCATTGGAGACGGGTATCTTCGGCTCCTTGATTTCGCTGGATCCATTCCCATTTGCTACTAAGTCAGCCTCGTTAACATCCTCCTGGGTTTCAGGTGCTTCATCAGGGACGGACTGTGGATGATCTTCTGCCTTGACGATACCCTGGAGTAAGCTCCGGCGGCGTAGATCTTGAATCGTTCCTTCATGTGTGACTCTTCCGTCTGCGAGCTCAACGAGGTAAGAGGCAATCGGAAGGCATAGGGAAATATGGTGAGTAACAAGGATAATTGTCCGTCCGGCAGCTAGTGGCCCCGACAGAGCATACTTGACCAGGTGCTGAGCCGTGTGCATGTCAACGGCGGCGAGGCTGTCAAATATTTAGTACCGAAGATGGAGAGGAGAACAAATAACGCTCACGGATCATCCAGTAGAATTATCTGAAATCATGGGTTAGTGATCATAGACATGAATCGCACAAGTAAAGCAACGGACAGAAGCTTGGGAGTACAATGCGCGCGCGAGAGCAATCCTCGCTCTTTGACCACCCGACATAGTGATTCCCTTCTCACCGATCTCTGTTGTGAGTATGCTTTAAGTCCGAGTCATGCGTCGATGAAGATCCGGAAACAAGCTTACCTGTGAGATCTCTGGCATCAAGAACCTCTAAATCTCGGACAAGGGCACAAGCCTCTATGACAGAGCGATAACGAGCTTCATCATACCCTGCGGACGAACCGAAAATAATGTTATCTTTGATTGTCGCGTGTTCAAGCCCTAAATAAACAATCAGATATCCATATACGTATTGGAGATATTACGGTCGACTCACAAGGATTTTGAGCGCAATACGCTACACGATGGCCAGCCTTGTTGAGCAGCACTCCACCGGAGATACAAACCATCTCTGCGTTGGGTCAAGGTCAATTATCATCTGCCAAAACCTGTGGTGTTTGCTTACCGCCAAGTAACGCATTCAGAAGAGCTGTCTTTCCCGACCCGGTGGGCCCACTAACCAGCGACAGGCCCGGTTGTGGAAACTTGACGTTTAGAGGACCAAGCGTGAACCGTGAAGGTTCAGTCCGCGGAGCGGCGTCCCATTCGAACGTCGCGTCTTCAAACCCAATAGCCTCGCTCGCACCGTTCGTGTTACTATTTCCCTGAGATTTAAGAGACGAAGCCCAGTCTGGTACCTCAGGCTCGTTGAGGAACTCTTCGATACGTTGCATACTGACGTAAGCTATATAATAGAGAGTTTAGTCACAACTTGAGATGCAATAGGACAGCCGTACCGTGCAAGAGCGCAAACACTTGATTTGGTAGGTCTGTCATCGGTCCTTGCAATTGAGAGAACAAGGCGATCGAGGTGAACGCCTTGGCGACGGTTAGCTGCTGTCCCGCAATTAGGGTGTAGCATAAGAAAGTGAGGAGTGCAGTGGCGGAAGGCATCCACGTCCTACGAGGATAAATCAGCGTCAGGGCAATAGAGGCAAACATGCGGGGACACGAACCAGATGAACGAAATTGCTACGCTGACGATGTTCTCCTTGACCCTCCACCGAAGCTCCGTCTCTCGAGCCTCACGAACGCGTTGTGTCCAGCGGGTCTCTGTGTATAATCGTGAGTTTATCTCATTCCAAAGAGAAAAACCCCACCCACCCCATCCGTAGAACTTCAGGAACCGCACATTTTGGAATAGTTCATTGACGAGGTTCATCCTCTTATCGCGAGCTCCCCACGATCGTCTCGTAATCTGTGCAAAACAAAAGTCAATGCCGAGGTAAACCACAGGGATATTGGTACATACGTAGATGTTGTATTTTGCCAAAGGATAGTTGAGCACATAGGCTACCAAAACGACGACGACGCCCGCCAGGGCACTCCAACCTAGGATACTGTTACATGTCTATGTGTGCACGTACACTCGAAAAGAAAGAGAAACTCACTTGTACAGGAAGACGAGCGCGATAGCGAGACGAACGGGCGATGAGAACACTCCTGAAAAGTCCCAGAAGCGTTGTGCGACGGCGTATGCATCTCCCCTGAACAGACTATATCAGCACGGATATTCCCATCCAATCCCAAACGCGTGGCACTCACTGCATCAAATTGACAATCTTCCCCAAATCCGCCCCCACCGTACTCTCCTCTTCACTCCCCGTCGTAGCAGTCTTCCCACTAACATCCCTCCTCTTCAACGACTTCCAATGCAGCGCACAAAACAGCTGTCCCCTCGTCCGCTCGTAACATCGACGCGTGTACCACGTCTGGAAGGCGTCTTTTTGCGCGAAGGACATGTTGGCGATGAAGAAGACGAAGGTGTAGAGGTAGGCGGTTGTGCGTGCTTCGGGGGCGGGGTCGGCGAGGGCTGCGAGGATTTGTTGGAGGGCAAAGGGGGGTACGAAACCTGTGGAGTGGAGATTTGATGTGAGTCGGGCGCAGATAAATTGAAGAGAGTGAGTAGAAGATATGTACCGACGACGGCGCCCCACATCTCGAGCGTTATGTCGAGGATGAGGTCGAGTGAGTTGGAGGCAAGTAAGAACCATAACAGTGAATGGTTCGGATGCCTTTACAATTCCAATCAAATCTCAGTCCGATGGTGTATAGCGGATGTAGATGGCTTACTTTTGGGTGTACGCAAGATACTTGGTAAAAATGTTCTTATGCGTGAAGTAAGGAGATAGACTCCATACGTCCGGCTCGTTGAGTGTCCGTTTCAGTGCGACCTTAAAGATTGGCGCAACGTAAGTTACTGTCATCCAGGACCACAGGGTTACGCTGTCTTCGGGCATGGTAAGGTCATTGCTGGGAGTCTAATCATTCGTGTAAATGACCGTTCAGCATGCATATTTATCTCCTAATAGCACTTACATCTTTGTCGGTTGCAACGTTCGGACATGGCAGGAATTCCTCGAGGGGGAACGTCCCTGCTATCCAGAGGAGTACAGTAGGCACCGTTGCACGCAGGACATCCAGAATCAAAACTGTAATTAGCTTGTCTGGTCCCAGGAGCGTTGCAGTTAGGTCGGCAAGGCCAGAAAGTGCATTCACGATGTAGAAAAGCAGCAGCAGGTATGGAGGGGTCCGAGGAGGTTTAATGATCATTCTTGCAGTAGCATACGTCTACACAACAACAGACATTTATCAGATATCTACCACCAACTGTCCTTATGCCAAAGCTCCTCACCCAAGCAAGAAACACCATCCCCGCCTGCACCACGCTGCGCTGCTTCACATCTCCTGCCAACACTTCATACGCCAGTGCCGCTGCCCATCCTACAGTCTCCACAGCCGACAGAGCCACCAACGTACGAAGCTTCCACACGGGAACAGTCACGGTCGGACCCGGTTCCCCAAGGAGGTCCTCCAGCCCCATGAAATCGACGAAGGGAGACTTCAACTTTCGCAGCGCATCCTGGATACGTTTCGGCCAACGAACCGCAGACAGGAGGTCGAACAACAGAGTTACCAGTACAACGCTTGCCGGTATGACAGTCCCCAACACGAACGTCCTGCTCGCCGGCGGGAACCACGGGTCAAGTCCACCACCATCGCTGCCCGTGACGTCTTCTCCATACAGTTGCGCATTGACATTAGCAGTCGATCCCCCTGGAAGTAGAGTCTTCCATAGTGATGAGGATGATGTTGATTGAGGGAGCAGATTCAGAGGCTTCTGCTGGTACCAGTCCATGCGCCGTGAGAGTGGTGGTGGTCAGAAAGGAAGAACCGTGGCGATGGGTACCGGTGGGTAGGGTGGGAGAGCCCTGAAGGCGGAGAAGTTAGGGAGTTGGGGGAACGCACATGAGCATTCTGACGAGACTTTTGCGTCTTTGGGTCTCCTCGGCATAGGAATGGGTATCAGGAGACCGGATCAGAGGTACAGGTTTATTTCTGCTATCTCCCAATGCTCGTTGGCTGCGGCATTGGTAGCTTACGTCGTTTGTACATTTTCGACGAGCTCGCGGTCTTGCATTGTGAAACGAGCAGGAGGCGTTGCATCAAATGAAATTGGCAGAATATGTATATCGTTTGCACGGGTTTATTGCGCTCTGCGCAGACCTGGCGTTGTGGAACCCAAATTACACTACGTCATCGTCCCCAAGTTTAACGGTTATCAAATACTAAGTTCAAAGTCTATCTACCGACGCCTGGATACCGAGGAGCTGCAATATTGAGCGAACCGGGGTATATGGTGCTACCCTTACAGAATAGGTAGTACGACGACGCGTTGCCGTAGTAAGCTCACATGTCCAATGTTAGACCGTTCGTTGGGGTAGTTTATAAGATCGTGGCTGGCTCGCAATGGATAATGGACCGCGCAGGGCAATCGTATGAGGCTTGTTTGACGACGATCGCCATTCCACTCGATCCGGGAAGACCAAGCCTATTCATACACATATTCTATACGTAACACGGCCCAAGTATCAGTATATAGGATCCATGATTGAAATATTGGAATGGACTTGCCTTCGTTTACTTATATAGATACCGTCGCTGCACGACTATAGCGCATATCTAGAAATGCGAAAGTTCAAACAAAGACCTCCACGGACTATCCACCTGGAGATCCGTTGGAACCCGCGCCGTTAAGCCAACCAGCCTTCTTCAAAATATTGAGAGCCACCTAGAACAGCTCAGAACCTCTGCTACTTTTTCATTTCGGCAGCAGAGGAGACGATCCCGTACAGTTGGCTGCGGAACTCGAGCCAAAAGTGCCGGATCGTCTACCGCATCTATTTGTCTATCAACGTGCGCGTTCCAGTAAGATTGCGAACGGACACTTTCTGACTGCATGCTCTCCGTAAGTCAGAGCTTTACGCGAAGACAAGACAGCTCACGTACCTAGATCGCGGCCTCCATCCATGCCTGTCTCCCCTGAGTCGTTGTGTAAGATGGAAAAGGTCGAACACCAGGACGTCCGGCGTCGACGTGAATGTCGAAATGTCATGTTTCGCGACGCACAGCAGATGGATGTCGGGATGCCGGATACTGTTCGGGTCATTGATAGAGTTCAATATTGAGTAGCATACCAATTCAGTTGCCCCGCATATAAGTCCTCAACGCGCTTTACGGGTTCCTCGCCGCGTCTGCTTCTGTCCTCGACGAGCTCGAGCGTGAACGTAGTGGCAAGACGTGAAAAGAGCACCCGAACCAGATCGGAGTGAAGTCACAGGCGTTCGTTCGGTTCAATTTTGATTCGGCAAGCAAGCGATCCAAGGCGCCGAAGCGACTCTCCACCGCCGTTTGACTGTCCAACCGAGTCTTTCATCTTTGACCTCAACCACCACCATCGCCTCTCAGAGAACGTTTCACACACCCTCTGCTACTATACCTCTTGCAGCCGTTTATTCTCCTCTCACGCTGCACTCTACGGACCGGATCATAAACTCACCAGGAACGCTGGGCGATCTCAGCTCAGTATAATACTCAGATCCGTATTCGTCACGACCACTAGACTTACCCCGCACACGTATTGCCTCAAGTTTAAGCACTATAATGGCCCCCGCATTGAACCATCCCCCGGCGGTCTCGTTCATCGACGATGCGCAGAAGGCCGTACACAGCGAAGCCGCCGAATACTATGGACAGGAACAGTTCAGCCGTGGACGCACATACAGCGCCGTGAGTGTTTCTCAAGTCAAAGAACCTTAGCAGACGACTCTAACAAATAATATCACCCTTCAGTCTTTCGCACATGGATACAACCCCAAGAAACTACCCCAGTTCCAAGACGAATGGCATCGACGTAGCCGCCGTATGTCGCACGATGAGAAGAGCATCACGGCGCCCCGTCGCTTCCTTATTGATGTGGAGGAGACTATCCGAGTAGTCCTCGAACAAGAGGATACAGATGGAGACTTCCAAATCAGTGTTACCGATGCCGGTCCGAAGCTCGTACCAGTGGGGACGGCAACCAGCAACGGGTTTAAGACGTTCGACATCCGAGTGAGTAATTGACTATCCTTATAGAAGAAAAAGTACTCATTTGAGTTTGTACTTAGGGAACCTACATGCTGTCGAATCTTCTCCAGGAATTAGCTCTAGCACGGGACCACGGTCGCAAGCGTATCGTACTCGATGAAGCTCGTCTGACAGAGAACCCTGTCGATCGTCTCTCCCGCATGATCAAGAACTCCTTCTGGCACGCACTGACACGTCGCATCGACGGTGACGGACTCGAAATCATCTGCGCCGACCCCAAGAACCGAACCGGGCGTGTGAACCCGCGTATATACGTCCCGCACGGCGAACCTGCCATGGCAGAGTACTATCGTAGAGTCGCCAAGGAGAAGCCGCATTTGAACCTTGACGTGCAGGTTCTGCCACCGAAGCCAGATGACCCGGTCTTTGTGAAGAGTTTGAACTCGAAGCCTGGTATTCTCGCCTTGGCGATGAACGAAGTAGACGACCCCAAGGGCGGGAAGACCCTGAAGGGCATACCGTTCATTGTCCCTGGTGCTCGTTTCAACGAGGTATGTATGCCCGATATTTCATTATCGTTGGCTGACCGGATTGAAATGTAGTTGTACAACTGGGATTCCTATTTCATCTCGCTCGGGCTACTCATCGACGGTCAAGTCAATATGGCGAAGGGCATGGTAGATCATTTCATTTTCGAGATCAAGCACTACGGCAAGATTCTCAACGGCAGCCGAAGTTACTACCTCTGCCGCACCCAACCTCCCTTCCTCACCGATATGGCCCTCCAGATTTACAACCAGCTCGACCGCTCGGATATCGACGCGAACCGTGCGTGGCTGAAGCGTGCAATCCAAGCTGCTATCAAAGAGTACCACACTATCTGGGTCGCCGAGCCTCGTATGGACCCGAAGACTGGACTCTCGAGATTCAGACCAGACGGGTTGGGTATCCCTCCTGAGACCGAGGCAACGCATTTCACGCACATCCTCGAGCCATACGCACACAAACATGGACTGTCGATCAACGAGTTCAGCGAGAAGTACAACGACGGCACATTGAAAGAGCCAGAACTAGACGAGTACTTCCTGCACGATCGGGCGGTGCGAGAGTCTGGCCACGACACGACGTACCGATTCGAGAAGCGGTGCGCCAATCTCGGTACGATCGACCTTCAGGCATTGCTGTACAAGTACGAGGTGGACATCGGGACTGCCATCCGGGAGGTATTCGACGACGAGCTGGATCTGGAGGAGGACTTTGAGCTGTCGCCGTGGCCGGTCACGCCGGAGACCTACGCGAGCAAGCACCGGGAGAGCTCGAAAGCGCGGCCGCAGACGAGCGCGGAGTGGTTTGAGCGGGCGGAGTGGAGGCGGGGGATTATTGATGAGTATTGTTGGAATGAGAGTAAGGGGCTGTATTTTGATTATGATACGGTGCAGGAGAAGCAGAGTTTGTATGAGAGTGTGACGGCGTTTTGGACGTTGTGGGCGGGGTGTGCGAGTGAGGAGCAGGCGTGGAAGCTTTTGTGAGTTTTTCTCGTGTGTTGGAGTATTGGGTCTTCTGATGGTGATGTGCGCTGTAGGTCGCAGTCGTTGAAGAAGTTTGAGGTGCTAGGAGGACTTGTCTCTGGGACGGAGGAGTCGAGAGGTAAGATCTCGCTCGACCGACCGAATCGACAGTGGGACTACCCGTACGTACAAATTCGCATCATGAGTCACACAACATGAACAGGAGCTCATATATTTTTCCAGATACGCCTGGCCACCACATCAAATAATGGCATGGGTCGGACTCGAGCGCTACGGATTCTTAGACGAGGCTCAACGACTGGCATACCGATTCCTCTACATGTACGTCTCTTCTTGTCTTCTTGTTCCTGTGGCATACTGACGGCGCTACAGGATGACAACGGCCTTCGTAGACTTCAACGGTGTCGTTCCTGAAAAGTTTGACGCGGTCAAGCTGTCGCATCTTGTAGACGCCGAGTACGGCAACCAGGGCATTGACTTTAAGATGATCCCTCGTGAAGGGTTTGGGTGGATGAATGGTATGTGGGCACGTACGAGCAAGTGAGGACGAGAACCAAATACTGACTTGGTGTTGTTTCTTTCTAATAGCTGCGTACCAAGTCGGCTTGTCGTTCCTCTCCACGGGCATGCGCCGTGCCGTCTCTGCTTGCACGAGTCCTGAAGTCTTCTTTGGAACCACTGCCATTCCCCAGCCTATCTCGAATCAGCTTTATAACCACGCCTCCTCTACAGATCCTCTCAGTATCGCTATGGACGGTCTCGATCTTTCGAACGCGCCTGTGGCTTCACCTATCTCCCCCGCCTATTAACCCTCCATAAGCGTTGAATTTCCTTCCGAGCTTTCGTATAACCTTTCATCAATGACTCGTAATCCGCTTTTTCTCTCATCCTTTGACTCATTCAATATTCAGCCCTCGGACTCTACCATACATTAAATTAGAAATTTTAGATGTTTCGTATCACGTCATTTTACATCCTTACTAGATTCCCCACGTATTGTTTTCGTGACTTTCTTCTGTGTATATTCGACGTCTATCGAGAAGAGCATTACAAGCAGCACATCCAAACGTTCGAGGGTCTCTGTCCAGGCGTACCGTATGTGGCGTCGCATAAGTGGCCCGAGTCTATGAGATGTCTGTCACTCGGCAAGAAACGTCGCCCATGCCGCTTGTTATTCGAGCATAAAAGTCCCTGTTACACGTCCGCTTACTATCTCTTCTATCAAGCAGGTAATATCAGAGGCGAGAGCAAATCTGACATATCACGTATTTACCTACTTCCGAGTCGTTATTGCGCTGTATTTCATTTTGAATGATGCAGCTTGCGGTGGTATGTGGATCCAGCCACGGGTACTCCTATGTCAGTAGTACCTCTTCATAACGACTGGCAAGTTCATATCCCCTTGTGATTACTGACGTCAAGGATACAGCTGATACAGCGTGGTCCGTGGATGCATGATAATCTCGCGTGGCCCCGGTCTCTCCGGTCAACCATTCGTTAAACTATTGTTGTCAGATATAATGGAGCCATGCAACCACACCTTCTCAGTATCTGTCATTAACGGAATATATATCCGTTGCCGATGAGCTTCACTTCCGTGCCGAGTCGTGACAGCGACAAATGGTCCATTCGTGGTCCATCCATGTTTCGAAATTCGAAAGCAAATCAACCCACGAGTAAAGCCTGTTGAACACTCGGCGGAGGATCGCGAATGGGGATTTTTTGCTATTCACTTCCGTGTTTCCAGTCTTTTCCCTCCCTGAACAGATGTATAATTCTATCAACAATACGTAACAATAATAGTTCATGCTTTTGTATCGTTTATATACTATAAATTCATTACAACTATACTTACACACAAACTTGATGTTTCTGTCAGTAAGTTCGCAATACAAATATTTGGTTTATTCTCGCCACGAGTATCATAAGCAAAATTTTATGTATTCGCAATCGAACAAACTTCTTCTTTCTTCGTTATAAATTGAACTCCGAGAACTTCATGTATTATGCCTCATACTTTTGCAACAAAAAGAACAAATTGTCTCATATGTATTCGGAATACAAAATAATGAACAGTTTACGTTGTGACTATACAATGCCCGCTGAATGCCCACTCAATGCCCACTCAATGCCCATCCGGCGCCCATCCGACGCCCATTCGATGCCCAACAGTATGATGAGCGACGACCGTAGATCAACTCTAGAGGAAGGAGCGAGTGATCAGCACTGGCAAGAAAGCCATTAGGATTAACGTACACGCCCGAGACAAGAACAACATCACAGCCAAAGTGGTCGATAATTGCCATCTTGCACAGTGCCCGAGGACCCACGAAGGTTTTACTTCCTCCAAGTCTGCGCTCAAATCGGCGGAGTGAAGCGTTGCATGCAGTTCTGGGAAGTCAGCAAACGGGTCTACAACACTCTCTGGACAAGGTAGTTGGCGGTTCACCGCAAATCGAATAGTATGGTCTTGCCAGTAGATGTACTTAATACTGCCGTTGAGAGGGCGAGCTGCATTGCCCCCATCGGGAAAATAATCAAAACGGTACCTAACTTGGTATTGCGTGGTGGTGTTTACCTAGGCGCCTCATGGCACTTCTTTGTGGCGTTTGTTGATCACTCTATACCTTCCAATGTCATGATTGTTTAGCTTGAACTACCTAAGGCACGATGGCGAAGGGTGATATAAGAAGGTATATGGTGACTTAGCAATACCTCGATAGTTATCTTATATCCACGCGTATATGTAGGTATTGCCTAGCATCAGCAATATAGCAGTTAGACTTTCGATCGGGTTAGAATTAGACTTAGAACTTACAACGTCTTGGGTAATGGTATTAGGAAAGTGGATTTGGTAGTGTGGTCGTGGTCGTGATAAGTGCATATGTCATCGTAAACGTGTCCGAGTTAAGTGGCAATAGTGTAGTAGTTGATGCGCACACGGCGCTCGCAAGTTCAAGCTTGTGGCCAGGTATTTTCCCACGCCAAAAGCGAATTCTTGCATTTGATTCTACTGCGCTCGTTTCAGTATATCATCGTAATTAATGACCTATGTACTTGTCTTGACCTCTACATATTATTTTTACTGTTGTTCCGTGAGTGATACTAGTATCGCGCTCCCGGGCCATGCTGGGGCAGAGTGTTCACGTCGTTTCTGTCGCTGTTCGCGTTTATACTGATACAATGAGTATTTGACGGGTTATAAGGAATGATAAATGAATTGATAGTGGTGTCTGAATGCCCATTACGACCACAACAGCCTGAGAATACTAGAAACGGGCGAATCCCAGATCACCATACTCATCCGCGACACCCTCGTCTTCTTCGCTATCCGACCCTTCTGTAGCCCGTCTAAGGTTGTCTTGCACGCCTTCGGTGTCTGTGTCATCATCGCTTTCCTCGTATCCGTACTCTTCTTGTTCGTCGTCTTCGTCGTCTTCATTGTCTTCATCGGCTTTGTCTTCTGGCTCTGAGCCTTGTGCCCTTACCGAGCCGTCTTCCTCATCGCCCGAAGCCACTGTGATAGAATCGCTCTTGATCAATAACAGCACTCGAAATAAATGGCAGATATAACTTACCCAAGTCCACATCCACGTCGACGTCGACGTCCATGTCCTCTTCCGCGGTCTCCTTAGCTGGTTGACCACGATGGCCCAGAGCGGCAAGTGTATCTGCGATCTTGACGATCGCACGCAATGCCTTATGTCCGATACCACCGCCGAGATAGCGCATAAGCATGTCGCGATCGACGAAACTGATAGTCAACATGAGTAAGAGAGACCAGATGATGTTCGGTGTCGGCCACGCACATGTTAACATAATAGAACTGCCAATCCTCGTTTTCATGACCGTCTTCTTGTTCAGTGGCGTATCGTCGAACCATTGATGGCCCCTTCAAGAGTTCGGGGGTACGTCCGTGGTGGAATGCGGGGATGAGATGAACAGCACGGATGATGAATCGAGGGTCGAGGAAACCGAACGCGCCTGAGGTGCCATTGCCGTCGTCTGAAACGAAGCCGATACGGTGGAGGCGTTTTGCCGCAAAGCCACCAGGTGCCGTTAAGTCACGCCCGAACCAACGTACCCAAACAAAGTCCAGTCTCTCGTACTCCATCGACCTGGATCCATCGCCTATGTATCGGACGTCCGCATGAAAAATACCGACAATACGGGCATACCAGTAGGGATGCTTGTCAGGCTCGTCGTCGTCTTCATGTGCGAGCACCATGATGTCGCTATGCGTGCTCGGATTGATAATGTCTTGATCGCGGCGCAAGTCGTAGGAGGTATAGTTGACATTGAGGGTCTTGTGCTTGTAGAAACGATTGCCCTCGAGCTGGAGGCACATTCTCTGCTGGGGAGTATACTCCTCTTCATCGCCAGTGTATGTCTTGCCCAGTAAACGCGTGATCAGGTGGCTCTTGAGGATTGACACAAAGTTCTATACGAATCATAAGAACACTAGTTCCAGTTACAATAATGAACCGCAAACTTACCTTGATAGCTGGGTCCTGATGATTATCCACAGCCCATTGTGTAAGATCCAGACGTTCTCGAGTAGAGTCTGACATGTGGTGGTGCTCGCGGAAAGGGGTGCTGGTGAGGGGATCACTGTGCTCGAGATCAAGGGCTGACTTGTCTTTGCGGGGTCGGCCTCTCGTGCGTGGAAGCTCAGCGCCAGAGGTCGCCTGTACACGGTCATCGCTACTAAGCTCGGCCTCGCTTGTGGTGTGGGTATTGTGGGCCTGCCCGTGCTTCGAGATCGACTTGAGAAGTGTCCCCCGGCGTATATGAGTAGCGATTTGTCCTTCATAGTTCTTGCGACTTGTTAGGCCATAGAACTGCTTCCCGCGTCGATGTTCCAGCTCACCCTTAATAAGCTTTGTTAGCGATATGGTTGATTAATTTCCGAGTAGAATCAGAATACCGTCTGCGTTGAATAGCCATCAGTTGGCCCAAACCGGCGGATTGAGTCCACATAGTGTCGGAGGTTGTGGAATTTGAAGGTGTGAAGGTTTAATTGCTTGCGCTTTGGACCACTCGCCTTGGCTTTCCCCTTCGATGGTGCAGACTTTGATGGTGCATCCGGTGTCTTCTTCGGCTTCCCCGTGCGCTTTGCATTAGATTGCGCGTCTCGTCGATGACGAGCTGCCTCTTCAGCAGGTAGCTCCCGGATATCATATTTTGGCTTCTCAAGTTCCTTTGCGAAACGTCTTGCAGTATCGCCTAGAGACGTTGTTGACAGCTCGAGGATGGAGAGAGTGGACTCTGTGTGCATACGGAGCTTCGCGAGGGAATGCCAGAAGGCGCATTCCCACACCAAGTCCAATACCATCGTGTTCAAGGGTTCTGGCAATAAACCCTCAACCACGACAATAAGAACCTGATACCTACCTAGTGAGTATTCTGTGAAACATCAAGATTGACAAATATGTACCTTGATGACGTTCTCATAGTCTCGTGCGGCAAAGCCATGCCTTCCGGAGACATCGTTCGTGAATCTGCGAATGACATCGCGGCCAAAAGTGGGGATCTTTCGGAAGCTGTCGGGAGCATGAGCAAGTGCGGTTGTCTTGCCGGACAAATCTATAGCTACTTACCGGCTGTTTAAGATTGCGAGCTTGTCTGTGCCATAAAAATACAACACCCGCAAGATGTGAGCGAAGAATGCTTTGAAAACACCAATTTCGAACTCGTGCAAGAGGTCGGGGACAAACATCGAGTAGAAGTTCACACCGAATGGTGCAAATCGTTGTGAGAATGTGCTCTGAATATGTGTCAATGTCATGCAGGCCAGAGATTGTAACAAAGATGCTCACACGTGTGGGAACCAGTGATAACCCGTTCAATAAACGACCAATCATTGCACTTCCGATGCGATATCCTTTCTCAAAGACCCACTCGCGTGCCATTGATATCAAACCCTGAGTCTTCTCATCATCCACGCGTTTCTGTCGACAGTTGATAGCGTCTCGTTTCGACCCCATGAGTGCGATCTGCTGCTTCTGGACGAGGCACATTGGACAAGGACATTTTGCGAGAAATCGCAAGCAAGCCATTAACACTCTGTTATCGAAGATGTATATTAGCTATGCGGTGATGAGTAATACAGGTACAATACTGCTTACCTTTCTGGGTAGTCTGCCGAATACGTGATAATGCGCGGGAATAGCCTCCGCACAATACCATCTCCGCATGTTACGAGAATCCCATGTCGGTAGGCCTCCATAAAGTCTGAATCCAGAAGTAAACTCCATATCTGCTGTATCAGCTGCGACCGGCAGAAGCGTAAGATGTCCGGTGTAGCAGTAGTCTTGTATCTGTCGTGATAGAAGTCCTGGAATAGCTGAGGTAACTGGCGTTGTAAAAATAGATCAGATTAGCTCTCATAACAAACAGTGATGCGAGAAAGGTACTCACCTTGGGTATATAAGCAATATGATGTGCCGCAAAGCTTGTTGGCTTGCATCGTAGATACTTCGAAAGGGCAGCCATCCAGATGTATATAGGCCATAGATAGGCAGATCCAAAGCTACTGAGATGTGATGAGTCCGAGTACCCCATCCCAGCTGCGGCAACATATTCGAGAGTCTCCGGATCGTCAGGGTGCCGTGGAAGAGCATCAATCTTGGCTTGCTCTTCAAGCATTGCATCGGAGTTGAATATGTCGGTCCATACACGTTCCTCTGCTGGCGTTTCGTTGTCGTTTTCGGAGTCTGGTCCCGGTTCGCTGCGACGGAATAATTTGAATGGTACGTTATGGAATTGCTTCTGAGATTCGTCCTCGTACGCCGACCTAATCACAGCAAGGAGAGGCCTATACCAGATTCCCTTGACCTCGAATTCTGGGGCGTCAGCTTCCGAGTTGTATTTTACGTCTTCCTTGGGCACCCGGATCTTCACTGAGCCTTCCCTCCATCCGTCCTCGGCAGAAAACATCCCGACAGGTGCGGCGTAGTTATCTAGACGCTTGAGTTCACTCTTTACAGAGTAATCGACAAGATGAGAGGGGTTGAAGTCCTTGGGGGCGATAACAGTGTCTACAAGACGCTGTAATTCACCTTCCGACTTCATCTTCCCGCCTGTGTATAGCCAGTTCATGAGACGGAACCTGGTGACATTGCTGAATGGGGAGAACCAGTCTCCAAGTGTCGAAGCGATTTTGGATCCGAGGACACGCAGAGGGTGCTGTCCTACGAAACCTTCGGCTTGAGGGACTGTGGCGATGGCTGGCGAGTCAGTTAAGAGATCGGGTGTTGTCGTTTCTGCAGGGTCATGAAGTGGAGCTTTCGAGTAGACTCGGTAGAGACCGAACATATTGGGAGTAGTAGTGTGCTCTGGCGACGATTTGGAGGGCTGATCAGATGCCATAAAAGGCGTGCTAAGATTCTGAGTCTCAGACGGAGGTAGAATTGCCGGGGAAAGTGAGGGACTAGGCGCAGGCTGCGGAGGAGCAGGCGTAGGTGCGATAAGCTGCGAAAGATCGTGGTGATACTTCTCCATATGATGATAGTCGGACGGCTTGTAATCCGCATATGCCTTAGGCAAGCGACGAGCTCGTCCGTGTCTGGTGAGAACGACCGGGGGCTCAGGAAGTACAATGGCAGGGGGCTCAGATGACGCTGACGAGCCCTCTCCAGCATTGTTTAGTGGAAAGGGATCGTCTTGGTTGGCTGAAGATGGATTAAACTGAAGATTTGTCAGTGTATAGATATCTAAGCAACTGCAGCAACTACGCACCTCATTCAGTGTCCCTCGTAGCTCCTCTCGCTCTGCTTCTACACCTTGTTGAGCCCCCCGTCGCCTGATCTTCGATTTCGACTTCGGTATCACCGCTCTGAATGTTGGCGTCGATGTTTGTGCCGTGCTGTTCCCGCCCTCACAATAGTGTGCATGACCACGAAGGCCGCGCATGTTGTCGAAACTCTTGAAGCATTTCTCGCATTGGGGCATGATGAGAGTTAAAAGCAATAGAATATGAACAACGACCACTACCAGCCGCATGCTGGCAGTAGTAGGAAGAGAGATAACAGAGCGCGCTTACGCTCAAAGCTCATCTAAGAACAGATAATAAAAGCGCGCGTGACACGATCATGTGACAGGCTTCACACAGATGTGCGAGCTTGAGCTCAAGCCCAGCGTGTCACTGTGACATTGAATCTCAATAAATTCCTGCTTGCCCAGTTTTTCCCTTCGCCCAGTACCACCATGACCATTCCGTTCAAACGCCGTTGTCCCCCAACTTCTGCCGCTGCGGCTCCGAAGAAGAAGAACACAAACAAGCCCTCAGCAGTGCCTGTACATCCGCCTCCTTCTGCTGCTCAACGCAGCAGCCCCGTCAATGGGGACGAGGAAGACGAGGAAGAAGAAGATCAACTTTCTCAAGATGCAGACGAAGAAGACCCGGTAGACAAAACCGGCTCCGCTGCTGACTCTGAACCTCAGGCATCACCGCGCCTTGCAGAGGTTGTCCAAGCCTTGAACGGTGACAATGCCTTGCTCCGGTAAGTTGTCACGTCAATTAACCTTTATATATGCACTCATCATTTCTCATTGAGCTCCTCAAAACATATTAAAGAGCTCAGAAAAAGAGCCAGGTGTATTCCCAAGTTTCTCGGCCCTGCCGTCGAAGTCAAGGATATTTTCCATTACGGCCCTTACTGTATAGACACTGACGATGTTGAGGACGAGCCTGACGTCCCCCTGCATGTGGAAGCGCATTTAAAAAAGATGTATGTGTATTCTATCTCGGCATATCGCGCATATAACCACTAACTGTATATTGAGTGGTGCGGCTGAATGCAAGAGACTCGCACAGCAGTATGAGCAGCTCTTCGAGTTGTTCCCTGACCTTGAGTCAGATCTCAAGTACCTGACTGCGGATGAAACCCGCATGACTAATTATATTGACTTCGTAAGTAGCCATAGTTTCGGGAATGTGCATATATGCAGACTGATCGCTCGTATACACTTGGTCCAATTAGCTCAATGAGCACGCAGATGCCGGTCGAAGAGATGACATCAAAAGTTGTCGCAAAGGCATTTTATTGCTCATCCCGAACGCTGACAACGAACACAACTTCATGATCCTCGCCACATCTGACAAATCTGTGCGAGGATGGAAGCATATTGCCATAGGCCGCTTGCTGTGCCCACGCAGCAGCTCTGACGAGTTTGATGCGAACCCTGACAGGTTTGATAACACGCTCTCCCTCTTTCCTCTTCCACCCGATGTATTCTGACGTTTCCCTTTGATAGTTTCTGCTGTGACGTGGTTGAAGGTCGGAGGCTATTACTAGCGGGTGATTATATGACCTTCTTATATCACTCGGAGGAGTTTCGAAAAGACGATGTCGAATACGGCCTCTTTCGAGGGCCACTATTGCTGTCGGTACGTATATAAACTCATGCTTCTCTTCACGCACTGCACACTCTCATTTGTTATACTAGGTTCTTCGGCATCTCTTTACAGGCCCTTCATCCGCACTTAGCAACCTCCCCGGACCATCCTCTGTGGGGCAACCGCCAGTAGCAGTTCAGCTAGATATCAAGCAAGTGACGCCAGAGATGATCGCATGGGCAGCTGTCATGGTAAGCAAGTGTACACCAGTGTGTCCGTCTGACTCACACCACCGGATAGTGCTACTTCGCACTCTGTAGCCGCAACAGTTGGCACTTACAAGACGGCGGAGTCAATCTCCTGTCGCTTTGGGACGCCGTTTTAGCTGCTTTCGATGACCGTGACAGTATCTGGGCAGTGGAAACGCTGCAATGGTACAATCTGTATGTATAGAGCTTGCTCTTCTCATTTTCCTGTGTATGCCTGCGCTCAATAAGTCTCTCATCGATTCTAGGCACGTCTTCGGACCACAAAGTGTGCACTTGAATGTGCAGCACAATCAACAGCCGGCCCACGAAACGATGGCCGAAACGATGGCCCGCCAACGTGCCGAACGCGAGGCTGCCCGTGGAAAATCCGCGTCTGCATAGAATGTCCGTACGTTTGTGAGTCTCTGGTGTCATTATCACGTCTCACGTTTCACCGCTTATAGCCACTTATCGCCTTTAGTTTCAGGAATTCTCGCTGCTTGATCTGCACACTCTCCACGCCCTTACAATGCTCTGCCGTCTCCGAGTCCTATGCTATGCTCGATCTCTCTGCATGACCTCTCAAGTCTCGACTCTGCTTCGCCCTGCTTTCTATCATGATGCTCGCTTTCCGACATCTATCGGACGACGGATCCTATTGCAAGAATTCGCTTTCTCTCTCGCCTCATCGTTCTCGCACTCTGGCTCGCCTTTTGTACATCATGCTTGCTCTCGATCTTTACTCTCGGACCTCCCATCGAACGTCTCGGACCTGTAACTGTATCCTTACCTCGCTATCACATGTGATAATATAACTGCATTCATTTTTACGAGCGATTTGTGCAACCGTACCGTATCCAGCGTGCCAAACAGCCGGGCTACCCAGTATATCAGGTATACGGTTGAGATATGATGAACATGCTAGATAATCTTCAGCAGTATGGAATACCATGGGAAAGGCGCGGCACCATGAGTTACCATGATAAAGGTACATCACCGTGGTCAGGATGATATAGGGTGATCAAGTTATACGATATCAGAATCTACCTTTTTAATAATTACCCTCGCTGGGGTTAGGTGATGCTGCGAGATTTGGATGTTTTACTTATGTCTACCTAGGACAAAAACTTATTATTTTCGCGATGCCTACAATAGAAACGAATGAGACTGTTACCGGCATGAGTGGAAGCACGTGCAAAAACCACGCTATCTTGACGGTATCGTGCTTGGAGTTTAAGCGAACTGTGCCCAGTTAGCAGTCGAAGGTCACTGGGAGTCTTCACGAGTTGGCCTGGCTCTTCAGCCAAGTCATCTGGCTGAGGTCCGGTACCGAACGCTTTCTCAAAAATGATACGAACAGCATCCAGGGCGGGGGGGCAATCGGGGCGAGCGATCCACTGTCGAAGCCTGGATGCCCTTATGAAAGAACGCAAGAGAGTCGACTCCATCTCACCTGTAAACATCACACTCGGTTAGGACTAACAAGAACAACACTTGATGAAAGCAGCTTACCGATGATATGGTTACTAGGCATGCGTTCTAGCCGTCCGATAAGGCGTTCATATGGGAATGCCCACCATGAGTGCGCGGGGCCGTAAAGGAGGAGGAAATCATAAACATGAAATGCGACATGATGGTTGGTGCGGGCTGACACTTGAGGGTGAAGATTCGGGAGATCGGAAATGTATTCCTTGATGTTGAGACGATATTCCTCGGCACGCCTCGACGACATCTTACGCGAGAACGCCAGTAAAATACAATTTACCAGCTTCATGAAATGATCCAAGGTACTTCGTAAATGTGTCGCGGCGTAGACTGAGGGATGGGAAGTTCCTTCGCCCCAAAGGCTAATGAGAGCGATAGGAAGATGCACGGTGAACAACGTACGCCATTGATCAGCCTTTAATGTTCCCGCTGATGGCGCACCAAAGTCGAGGGGCACCGACCCAAGCCATGATGGCGCCTCCAACTCGTCAATGACTTTCCTAATCCTAGCCATGACATCGGAAGTAACGACCTGTTGCGGTTGTACTCCCGGGTTCTCGCTAGTACGAAACGGACGCAATTGCCGCCACTGGAGAAGTGCCGAGACATAATGTTCCTTGAGTACGCGTGTCGGATGAGTGGGCGTAACATTTAGTTCGCTGGCCACTGCATGCAAGGCGGGGATTGTGAACTGACGAAGTCGCCTCTGTAACCAGTTCAGATCACGTGGCAAGATATCAACACCTTCTGCGCCTTCAGGTTCTACAGGTTCAGAAGATCCGGGGCGAGCGATAGCTGTGACGAGGACACTGTGGATTTTGTTGATCTGCTTGACCTCCGCCGGTGTTAGACCACTACCGGCAACAGGAGTTACGAAAGTCCAGGTAAACGCAGGGGGTTCAACATCAGCCATACGAGCCAGGGTGGTAGATATTCCAAGAGCGAGTCGACTTTCGTCTTCGGCAAGGCCAGCCAAGAGCGCGTGCATGATCTCGGTGACGACTTGGCGAGGAAGATCAAAGTACGGCAATCGCCAAAGTTCAGACCAGCGGACACCGTGAGTATCGAAGAGCTTCTTACGAGCAAGGTACGTCTCCGCCGACTCCCATGCTTCCGCTGCGGCACGAAGATCGTCGGCGTTCCTATCCTCCCAATGCTCACAATCATAACGGCGAAGATTGGCTTTGCCATAGAGATTGCATTTAGTACATAGCCAATGAGAACCGGGCGCAGGCATTCCAGTGGCTTTTCGGCCCCCTGGCAAATCAAAGACACAGACAACAATGGCACTTCGTGTAACTCGTCCTGTCTCATACTTCGCCGTCCTACTAACCCGCACGCCTCGGATCCAACTGCCCCGCATATCTAAAATCGCCGGTCGAAGGTAGTGGTTGATCTCTTCCATATGAGGCTGATTTGGACCAGGTATGATGCCGGCGATATAGATATTTTCGGGTAGATATCTGATGCTCGCCGGAAGATTAAGGCATGCCATGGCGATGATGCCCAATGACTTAGTGGAAGTGTGTCCTCGCCGGCCCTCTGGAGGGAAGAAGTCAACGAAGTAGACGAAGGCATATCGTCCTTCCGTGCCGTCACCGCGATCGAGGAACAATACTTTGCCTTCTTTATCGAGGTAGAACTCCCGTAAGAAAGCGCCGTCGAATATATCGGACATCAACCCAGATCCATCACGAACAGAATGCATGAAGTCGTCGCACGCGTGATCCATGAGCTCTTCTATATCAGCACGGGCAAGCAATGAGGCTAGATAGTCATGAAAGCTATGGTAGATGAATGTCTTGAGCGGAGTAGATGGGGAACCCCCTTCGGTGAGAACAGTGTCGCATAAACCCTCTGGACAGATTTTCGACCTTGGACGATTGGTACAACGCTCCGGGTATGTCGCCACGTCAGATCCAGGTGCATAAGATGGTTCATACGTGTAATGACAACTGGGGCAAACGGCAAAAACAGTAGTCTGACCATCGAGCTGGAACTTTGCCAAAGCGGAGGATACCGTAGACGGGAGTTGACTGAGGACGTTCTGCCGATGTGGATCAACAGTACCGTCTGGATTCTGTGCAATGGAGTACAGCGCAAGCGTCACAATGCGCATGAAGAAATCGCCAGCCATGCGGGAGACACCGGTAATGACTGTGCTGACAACTGCCAGAAGCATGGCAACCTGTGCAGCGGGAGCGTAGGATGTAATCGGATGCTTGAAGTGGTGTTCTGGATTATGAGTGAGTGACACAATAGGAGGGTTGATAGATAGAGATCACTAACCGGAGGAGAACTCCACGGGGTAGGACAACGAAGCGGTCTGCTCGAAGCTCTCGATGCGGCGCTGAAGTTCGTCTAGAGCAACAAGAATCTTCTCTTTTCTTTGATAAATTATAGACGAGCGACGTCGGATGGCCACCGTAGCCTCTCGTAGATCATGGAGTTCTTGACAAAGAGCACCCAATGTGTGAGGGGCTACTGAAGAGACATTCTCTGTGCATACATCGAGCCGCTTTTCGATGTTATCGAGAAGTACAAGGGCAACTTCGGCGCGACGACTCTCGTTACCACTGGAGGAAGGAGCTCTAACAGAATGATCTGCATCTGGCTCAGAAGCGGTCGATGATTTGACATGGATTTGTGTGAGAACTGGGGCGAGCACTGCCTCTAGGTCGTCTGCAGTCAATGGAGTAGGTTGATACGAAGGAGTGGACGATGGGGATGCAATAGTAGTGGCAAACATACGGCCCTCAACTTCGTTAAGTGATGAATCGATGGCGAAGG
The DNA here is from genome assembly GCA_001986395.2 of Irpex lacteus. NCBI lineage: Eukaryota > Fungi > Basidiomycota > Agaricomycetes > Polyporales > Irpicaceae > Irpex > Irpex lacteus. The sequence continues at coordinate 94,322 of MQVO02000048.1, read as the reverse complement.
AAGACAACTGCGATGTTACAGAATCTATGCTGGGGCTGGCTACCCTGTGACGACGCCTGTGATCGTTGTAGTCATCACCGAAAAAGACTTTACCACCGGTGTAACGCCATTACTTCGTAATGTGTTGGTTACATGTGCAAACTCACTACTGAGACTCAGCAGACCCTACCGGACTCCTAGACCCCACCAGTAACCTAGGTCACGATGAGGCTGTGCAAAGCTATGCATGGATATGTGAAGCTATGCGCGGGCTACGATGTGGCTGTGCACTACCTATGAGTCATTCTGCATCCACGACAACCAAATGAGTCAGCATACGTGAGGCTATGCACTGTGGCTATGCTGCAGAACATTCCGGAACACACTGCACAGCAAACCTATGTCATCCCCACCTTGCTACGTGTTTCATATCGGCAACGCACAGCGTTGTCACGGCCATTGTAGATACAGATCCCTGAGGCTATGCTAGTAGATACATGACTTCCTGTACATATAAATAGAGGGGCCTTCCTGCCCCAGAATCCAAGCAACTTCAGAGGAAGCATTTAGTACCCACCGAGTCAGTTAGTAGGAACGTTCAAGTCGTACGTTTTACGTCTATAGCTTAGGTGTAACTCCACGAGCGGGTTAGCCTTTCAGAACTCCTTGGTTGCTTGATAGCTATCACGTAAGTAGACACTCATCAGGCGCACAGAGCTGCGAAGGGAGCTGTCTATTACGCTGCTAGTATCAAGTACTCGTGAGGATTCAGCCGTAGTCGTTCATCGTATCAGGTATCGTATCGTATTAGTCTGATCCAGGGTATTGCTTGTTTCTTCCCTCTACTCTCTCACTCTACTCTCAACTCTAAACCCACCTTCTCATAGTCTATAGTTCCTGTCTAAACGTCTTTCACTCCCCAACACGAACGACCGGGATAGATCGACTTAACGTCTGGTCCATCGACTCTCGGCAGAAGAGATTAGGCTTGCGTATCGTAGACATCACTCCGACCTTCGTGTTCACCAGACCCAGAGCTACTCATCGCTAGGCGTAGTGCTAGTCACACCCACTTCGATTCCCCCTTCCGTTTCCCATCCAACTCTACACCACATATCTATTTGCTCTGCCTGGTATCATAACACTTACCGCGTCTCAGTCGTCTTACGTATCCCAGGCCGCTGCACTTGCAATCTCATTTTCTGATCTCGACATCTGGAGCCCACCGCGAGGGGGGGAAAGATTACAGTTAAGGAAATCATAGACTCGGCTTGTGTATGAGTAGTGACACCTCACTATCCATATCAAGTCCACCATCGACAATCTCAACACCAACTACTCCAACATCTAGGTCATCGTTGCCCACCATGGCAGCGATACCGCCACTATCAGTAACGGATATGCCTTTCCTAGGAATGAAGGGAGCACCCAAGAAGTTCAAAGGAAAGTCAGCCGAAGTTGATATTTTTCTCCGACACTATGAGCGAATGATCCCAAAGTACAACCTGACTACCGATAAGGAAAAGGTTGAGAATATTACGCAGTACTGCTCTAAAGCTGTGCGCCAGTTTATGGAAGGACTTACTAGTTATCGAACTCCAAACTGGACCCAGTTTGCTAAAGACCTGCGAAAGTTCTATGAAGCAGACAAGGACTCACGCCGATACAAGGTGCGAGACTTGGAAAGCTTTGTGATCACTAGCCGAGCGAAGGAACCCTTTGCCAATCAAGCAGCATGGATGAAGTATAACCGTGAGTTCATTCGTATATCAGGATGGCTCGAGGCTAAAGGCAAGATCGACAAAGAGGAGCGAGCGATTTATTTCTGGAAAGGAATTCCTCGTCGCTTCCGAGATCGTATTGAGCTTCGCCTTATGAGTTCCAAGCCTAATCACGACTTAGACACACCCTTCGACATTGTTGATGTGGCCAAAGCAGCAGAAACATTACTCAAGCGAGATCGCTTTGATAATGATAGGTTACCCTCTGATTCTGAAGACAGCGAATCTGAAACGTCTGAATCATCATCTGATTCCAAAAGCGAAAGCAGTGATGACCAGAAAGTTAAAGTTACTGTTAAGAAAAAGCCCAGAAAGTCCCACTCTAAGGAAAAGGAAAAGCCAGTTCGTAAGACTCGCTTTCGCCTTCCAAAGAAAGCGCAATCTGTAAGCTCATCAGAGTCTGAAAGTGACAGCGAATCGCACAAGTCAAAATCAGGATCTAATTCACCAGCAAAGGGCAGTAAAACCCCAAGCGAGGATGACTTCGAGCATCTAATCTCTAGACTTAGCAAGATGAGCATCCAAGATCCCGAGTATGCCACTGTGTACTTCAAAGCCTATCGTATCGATCCGATCATCAAAGAGCTAGTACCAACACCCAGCGAGCAGCGTCGTATATCACCCACGACTTCTGCCTCAGCACCACGCGAACGTCAGAGCTTTGAACGCGAACCTCCGCCACATATGTCAGGTGGATTCTCCACTCAGAACTGTTTCGGTTGCGGAAAGCAAGGCCATTCAATGAGATTCTGCCCCGACCTTAGAGACTTAGCCAACAAAGGAGTCATTCGTTATGGAGCTAACAACCAATGGGTTATGAGCAACGGCTCTTCCATTCGTCGTAACTACCTTGGCGAACCTTTGACCGAAGCCATAGAACGGCTACAGAACTCTAGTAATCTCATAACCATTGATGACCAGCCTGCCGAAGCCGACCTGACTGATGATGAGGTTTATGCCATTCAGCATGACCCGAACCCCTACGCCTTCTTCAAGGGAGATATCGAATATGAGGACCCAGACATGGCTGCATACCCAGTAGAGTCATCCGACATGCGCATGAAAGCTAAGCGAGATAGGTTTCAAGGAGTAGTTCCTCCACCTCTCCGCAAAGATTCAGGCGCTCGGTTTAAGGATAAGCAGAATCCGAACAAGGAAAATGTAGATCCTAGACCTAAGCCTACACCAAAGCCAGTTCCAGTTCCAGTCCCAGTTCGCCCCCATGAGGAGGATGTAAGAATGTTCGACCCAGATAACGATAGCGATATCGAGGAGGATATTCCGCTCTCTCGTAAGAATGCCCAACGAAAGCCGCCGCCGGGTATTCGGCACGACCAGTTCAAGCCGAAGCCAGCACCTAATCCTGCACCACGTGATGAACCAGTCAAGCGTCAGCCTCGTCAGTCGGAGATTCAAAGCCACGTCAACCCCAACACCGTTCTCGACAAGATGCTCAGTGCCCCTGTCAGCCTTCAAGTCGGTGAACTCATGGCTGTATCTCGCGAGATGACCCAACGTATGCAGGATGTTCTGAGACTCAAGCAAGCAAAGGCACCAGCTGACACGAAACTAGCTACCGCCACCGAGTATCAGGAGGACGAACCCACCACGGTCGCCGCTTTCATGCCAAAAACCCGAAGCCAGCTCATTCGCCTCACACTACACTGCAACGGAATTCCGATAGAGACCATTATCGATACCGGTTCCATGCTTAACATATGCAGCAAAAAGACTTGGCTCAACTGTATCAAGCAGCCAGTCGACGTCACCCGCTCAATAGTCATGAACGATGCCAACGGAGGCGAAGGAACTCTATCAGGATTCCTAGCCGAAGTCCCGTTACGCTGTGGAGACGTTTTAACTTTTGCAAATATGTACATCGGCGAACACGCACCATTCGACTTGCTTCTCGGAAGACCATGGCAAAGAGGAAACTTCATTACGATAGACGAGCGAAGAGAAGGAACCTTCCTGGTGTTCAAGGATCAAGACTTGAATAGCCAGTGGGAAATGCTAGTTGCAGGAGAACCACGACCACCTCACGACGTATATGATGAGTACTATTCACACCAGAGGCAGAAAGTTCAGAAGGTCCGCATCAGCGAGGCCTACCTATCTATGCACTCAGAAGACTCAGCACATGCTCGGATTGAGGAGGTCAAAGAAGATGAAGACCCTGTAACAGCCACCGAATCAACCAAGACGTTACCGCAGGATCCCGCTGACATCAAACAGAAACGCAGAGCAGAAGTTCTAGAGTCCACGTTATTAGCCCTTGACATTCCAGAAGGATTAGTCGAACAAGAACTCGACAACTTCATGCTCAGCCCAGTCAGCCGATCTAGCCGTAACACTCAGAAGAACAACTCCGAAGAGCCCGCCAAAGTACTTGTCACACAGTCACAAAGTCAAGATTTATCGGAAACATTTAAATTCATGACGATGGACGACACCGAGCTGCCAAGTACATCCACTGTTATAGTACGTGAAGTAAAGTCCCCACAAGCCACCGCCGATCAGTCACCATCTCCCGAAATCAAGCTATCTACTGCAGATGAGGCGAGAATGGTAAGCATTATAGAAAACGAACTGAACTGCGGAGGACTCACCTTCAAACAATGGATGCAAAACGCTCAGAAGTACCTGCGCGAGCTTTTTGAAGCCGATATGCGCGCCGTCAACGAAGCATGGGATGTCTACGACGGACCAGAAAGTCAGTTTCTCACTAGACAAAACGACGAGAGAATGGCTTACTTACGATCCGAACACCGTTGGGACATCCTCAATCAAGACCGCCGTGTACTCGGACATTGGATGCGAGAAGTTTCGAATTGGAGCTACGAACGCGAACGACCAAGTGTTAGCCACGTAAACGGAGAAACAAGCCACGAAAGTCACTTACCAAAGCCATTGAGACCTGACTTGTCACTTGTCTTGATGGGGCAAACCCCGTCGTCGCAATTCGAAGCCGCCATCACCGAGGTTTTATCCGAATTTCCTAATAAGGCAGTTAGTCACGCACTACACCCGGATTGCTGTGGAACGACTCACGCGTTTTCAGCTTGTAGCGCCCGTTCCGGTCCAGAGGGAGTTTCCAGTAACCGGACAACTGATGTGCAAGCACACCAGTGTCAGCGGCCCGAGCTGGGTAGGCATCTAGACAACCAGCAGGTGCAGCCACACAGTAAACCTAACCAAAAGAAGCAAAGCGGCGCACCTGTCAACCTGCCAACTGCTCGAGGAAACATACCCTGGAATGCAAGAAACCAAAAAGGGAAAAGTCAGCGCACAGCCCGAAACCTGTCAACCAATAAGGGAACTCACCTAAACCAAAACCCGACAAGCACCGCATCGAAAGAACCCCCGACCCATCCAAGAGGTCAACCCTCAGCCCACCAAGCCACGGCACCCCGGCTCAAGCCATCTAGAGATAAGCACTGGCAGAAGTCAGGGTCAAGGGGACATAGAATTGTACCTAGAAATCAGACAAACGTTAGCAGCTTATCTCGAAAAGGAATTATTGAGCACGCGCGAACGCCTACCTTATCGGGCAGCCCGCCCATTGCCCAAAAGGGCAGTCGTCCGACCCGTCCACCCAGGCAGCGCCAGAGAACCTCACGGCGTGCTTGCTTCGGTTGCGGGAGTCCAAGTCATGAAATGTCGAAGTGCTGTGAGCTTGAGCGACGTGAACAACGAGGTGAATTCCGACGAAAGGGGATGAGACTTGAGCTGCCAAACGGGCGCGTTTTGCGGAAGCAAAATCGCAACCCGCCCCTCCTAAGTCAGCTTGATGCTCTGCAAAGGTTGATCGAGGGTAAGGGGGATTGTCCCAAGAGTTCGCATGACGTGACGAATAGGGTATCTGGGCTAGACAAAGCTCTCGTCAGTCTCCCTAATAAACCACGCACTCACCGAATGCCCAAATCTCCCGCCCCTCTCGAACCTACGCCCCCGGACCCTGTGATCTATCGTTCAGTCGCCGTCGCCACGTCTCCACCGTCTACGCCGCTCGCTACGCCCGTCGCCCCGCCCTCTGAACGCGTTCGCGCTGTCATTCGGCACAACATGAATGCGCCGTTCGCCGTTTGCATTCCTCCCGAGCCCGAGCAGAGCGTCGCCTATGTTATATTCAGGTGTATGTTAACTCCTGCCCAAGCAGCGAACCTTCTCGAAGGACTTGCTTACCGTGGTGTCATCCACCTCGCTTCGAATCCTTTCCCGACTGTCGAAGAGGCCCGTCGACGTATGTACGGTTTCGACATGTACAGAACGTCGCATCCGGTCATTGGAGACCTTATCATCCTGGCAGGGGAAAGAAACTTCAGCATTCCACCATTCGAACTTCAAGTAAACCGAAACGTACGTGCTATAGAGGGCCAAAGAAACAGCCAAGGACATTACCTTACCGCGCCTGCCGGCGACACCACTCGCTGCGCCCACTCTCCCATCCTCGTCCTCGACCGCCTCATCGTCCTAGGCAGCCCAAACGCTCCTCCTCGAGGCATGCACCCGGTCGAATGGTCGCCCGTCGAGTTTATTGGCCACCGAGATCGTGTTGGCCTCTTGATTGGCCCGGCCAGTCCTGTCAGCGATAGTGGAGAGACCGACGAGGGAGACGAGAACGGCGTAGCCGAGAAGGGACACAGCAAGGAGGGAGAGAGCGACGACCTCAAGCATCTGCGAGAGGTCATCAAAGGTATGAGTCCCATCAGCGCGCACAGCCACGCGACTCACCGGAGATCCCCAGAGCAAGAGCGTCTTACGGATGCCCGCGCCGAGGCTGAGCTCAGAGATTTCTTTGGCTCAGACTCGGAGATCGGGAGCATCTCAAGCCCGGATACCGACGAGATTACCTCGTCGATCCCAGCGCCTGGCTCCGGCAACCTCCAGCCCACGCAACCTCCGGCCACGTGGACGCCACCTGCCTCGTGGTCACTGCCAGTTTCTACTTCGTCGCTGTCCATTCCCTCCTCATCACTGCCCACACCTCCTTCGTCACCGACTACTGGTCCCTCCCTCCTTTCCCTTCTATACTCAGCTGCCCCCACTGTCCTCGATGTCTCTGAGCGCCCCCACCTCGACTATGAATACGCGCGTCCTCAACACGAGGATCTAGCCCGAAGGATTGTGCAGGAGACGGACGAGAGGTACGTGCCCTGCCCATCAGGCCATGTACCCATCGCTCACCCCACCTCCCTCAGCCTCCTGCTCGACGCCTTACGAGCCCAGGTCGCCGTCAACACGCGCAACCGTCTGCTCACCGCAGGCGACGTCCCCGTCGAGCCCATCGAGGACGGTGTTCGACAACTCACCATCCACTCGGACCCACGCACCAACAACGACAACGACATCCCGGCTGCCACTTCCAGCACTAACAACGACGACAGTGACACCCCTGATGCCCCCGCCGACCCCGTCATGATCATGCACGGGTATGCCATCGAGGCTGCCCTGCGTGATGCACCTGTATTCGCCCGCGCACGTCTGCCAGGCCTACCTCAAGACCGAGCCTTTCTCATGGACCCCCAGGTACTCGCCGGCGTCGAACGCCTCACTCTGAACGACGCCACCATCGAAGAGACCGTCGACATCGAGTTAGAGGAGGAGGATACGAGTAGCGAGGAGGACACTTCGAGCGACGAGAGCATCGACATAGACCCTTACGAAGGTGCGTCGGTCATCGACTCGATCGACTGCTTTCTCGCTGAGCCTGACGCCGCAGGCATCCTCCACCCTCCCGCCTGGATGGACCATGACTCTGTCATGGCCTCGCCCACATCACCTCTTTGCCCCACTCCCGGCTCCTGCACCTACGACGAGAAGATCGCAGTTCTTTCACGACCCCCGCTACTCCCTGGCGAAGCCATCGCAGAAGACCCCCCTTCCCCATACGACGAGGGATACACCAGTCGCCCCTGGGTTACCCCTCCTCGCATCTGTCCACCTTCCCGCTGTACCCACACCGCTCACCACGTCATCAGCACCCTCATCGCCTTCAAGGACGTCATCAACGCCCAAGAATTTCAAGAGGATGACCGCACCCGTCGTCGACGTCGCTTTTCAGCACCCAACTCCGAGATCGCAGCCATGTACGCTACGGACGACAGCGACTCAGACGGACTCGTCGTTCACTGGCTCGCGCGGCGTGCGCTGGTCAGACGTCTTCGGCCCATCATCGAGCTCGCGCAAGACCTTGGGCTCGAACGCTTTTTACGCACCTTCCGTAATCTCGACCCCGAAGACCATGCGGAGCTCCAACTCGCCCTCACTGCGCTATTCCTTCCCAAGCAAGAGTTCGATGGCAACCCCTACCTGGACCCCGTGGAAGAAATTGAAGCTCTGCAAGCCCGCGTGTTCTTCGCTATCAGCAACCAATACCACGGCTACGTCGCCGAGACTTTGGACAACACCCTGGCCTATCGAGCATCGGACACGGACAACGAAACCATTCAAGGCTACCGCAGGCGTGGAATATTTGGAGGGCACTGGTCAGTACCAACTTTCCCTCAAGACTTTCGAGACATTTGTCTCGAAACGTTTCAACGTGCCGTCTAGATCCTTCCTATCCCCTCCCCCTTTCTACTTATTATCCCCCTCCTCTTATTCCATCAAAAATCCACGTCACCGCCATCTCCCCTTGCTGCTATATCTCATTTCATCCCTATCGCCTTCCTGATTCCCTCCCTTTCTATTCGCTTCGCCCCGTCTCACACTTTTAAACCCACGTCATCGCTATTCCTTTCGCCTTCGCCTCCCTTCGTTCATCGTTTCGACGCCGCAAGAAGCTTCGCCTCGAACGTTCAATCGCCATGGCTACCAACCGAAGAAAACTCATATACGTACGTCGCTTGTTCGTTCACGCACGCACCCCCAATAACACAGACGTTTTCAGACTATACTTTTGTCTGTTTGTCTCCGCTCGCGCGCGCATGTACGTTACCTCGACGACGTTATAGAGTCCCCCTTCCTCCTTCGTCCCCGCTGTGTCCCGCCGCTCTCTACGCACAGCCTCCGGTGGTGGAGTTTTGCTCGGTCTCCACCTCCCGCCTATCCCCTTCCTTCATCCCGCATGTCCCCCGCTTGTCAGAGTATAGTACTTGTATCTGTGTACTTAGTCTATGGCAATACACCGGTGCCCTCGGCCGTGATCCCCGAACTTTATTGAGTGACCACTGTGACTTTATTAGTGACAGCCTATACTTAGTAAAAATCGATGTTCGCGCTGATAAGTATAAGTCTATTATTATTAATAAAGACTTTATACCGCCGCAATGCCTGTACACTGGCGCTTTTACCTTAGAATATTTTTCTAAGTGTCAAAACTCGCTATTAGTACAAAACTCGAGCGCTTCGGACTTAGGATTCCTCGCACACTTGATTTTCGCACACTCCCTCGCTACACCAGGTGTCTCGTACTTAGGTTTTCAGCACGGCTCTTCCTCATCACCTAAAGAGTGTACTTGTATCTCGTCTCAGGCGCCTTATCAGTATTTTATACTTGTTAAGCAGCCTATACAGTACATTTCCGAGTCGCTTCTCACTTGCTGTTACCTACCATCTCAGTCACTTACGCAGGAGTTGTTAAGCATTTCGGACTTGCCTAATAAGGCAGTTGTAATGTTTTCACCTTCAGCTCAGTACTTTGACGCCCCGAGTGCCGATTTTCAAGCCCATTCTTTTCCGTCACATCACTCTTCACGCTTGCTCACGCCTGATGTTGATTGTCATCCGTCACCTATGTCTACCCTCCCTCCCGCCCTTTCGGAGTATTTAGACCAAGATGATCAAACATTTCGCTCGTCTTCGCATGCTCAGACTTGTTATGATTATGAGGAGGAGTTCGCTTCACCGATTTATTGTAATTACGCTGCGCCCAAGTTCGTTGATGGCTTTGATGATGATGAAGCTCCCTTGTACTTTACAACCTCGATGCACGATGCTTTCGCCGATCTCGAAGATGACGAGGTCGTCATCTGTATTGACGGGGAGGAGGTACACTCCGCTTGGAAGCGCAGTGCATCTCGGATTCTTACTACTACGGAGCCGCAAACCGCAGACTTGTCTACGCAAAATGCAGATTCGTTCACGCTAGATGCAGATTCTTTTACGCAGAATGCAGATACGTTTACGCAAGACGCAGATTCGTTCACTATGTATAAGCGCGTTGACAGGAAAGTCAAACCAGTACCCGCTGTATTCCCAGAAGATGCACGAGTCGTACGTAAATTTCCTGAAGACCCGCTTAACTCTCTGCCGCCGCTGCCGTACCACCCACCTGTGTTTGTCCCAGATCCAGGAGGACGTCTTACTAAGGAACGTTTAGAAGAAATGAACGTCAACCCAGACAACTTTCTCTTACCAGAAGAGGAGAAGTTATTCATTCACATTCTGAAGCTGAATCAGTATAGCTTTGTATTCGAAGACAGCCAACGCGGATCATTTCGTGAAGACTACTTCTCTCCGTACATCATTCCAGTAGTACCTCACGTACCTTGGGCCTTCACCAACATTCCGATACCACCGGGAATCAAGGACAAGGTTGTTGAACTACTGAAGGAGAAGATAGCTGCAGGCGTTTACGAACCAAGCCAGTCATCATACCGCTCACGTTGGTTCTGTGTTCTCAAGAAGAGTGGGAAGTTACGTCTAGTCCATGACTTGCAACCCCTCAACAAAGTCACTATCCGAGACGCAGGTTTACCGCCAAACTTAGACAATTTTGTGGAACCTTTCGCTGGCCGTCAATGTTACTCAGTGTTTGACCTATACTGGGGCTTTGATGCTCGCAAAGTTCACCCCGAAAGTCGTGATATGACCGCTTTCCTGACACCGTTAGGATTGTTACGCATCACATCACTACCAACCGGTTTCACAAATTCACCAGCTGAGTTCCAGGCATGTATGACGTTTATCCTCCAAGATGAGATCCCGCACATCGCAGACATATTCATTGATGACTTGCCTATCAAAGGTCCGTCCTCAACCTACCCTGACGTCAACGGTAATCCCGAAGTTATTCCCCAGAACCCAGGCATACGTCGGTTCATTTGGGAACATGCCAATGATGTTCATCGTATTCTTCATAGAGTAGGACACGCCGGAGGAACTTTCTCACCAGGAAAAATTCAGCTTTGTCAGCCAGAGGTTCTGATTGTTGGACAGAAATGTACCCCAGCAGGACGCTTACCTGATGAGCAGAAAATAGAGAAGATTCTCAAGTGGCCCACACTTAAAACAGTAAAGGACGTACGAGGTTTCCTAGGCTTATGCGGAACCGTCCGAATCTGGATTAAGGACTACTCTCAGCTAGCACGACCCCTCACAGAGCTTGTACGCCATGATGTTGAATTTGAATGGGATGATCGCAGACAACAAGCCTTTGATGCACTCAAAGCTGCCATTACGTCACCACCTGCTTTACGTCCCATTGATTACACATCTGCTCTACCTGTAGTTCTATCAGTCGACTCTAGCTTTATGGCTGTAGGCTTTATTCTCTCTCAGTACGACAACGAGAAGAAGAAGAGGCCAGCACGCTACGGTTCTATCCCCATGAACGAGCGTGAATCACGTTACTCCCAGCCTAAACTCGAACTATATGGTTTATACCGAGCCCTCCGCGCATACAGACTCTACCTCATAGGAGTTCAGTCTCTTCAGGTTGAAGTAGATGCCAAGTATATTAAGGGAATGCTCAATGAGCCTGACCTGCAGCCCAATGCTACCATCAACCGTTGGATTCAAGGAATCCTTCTGTTCGATTTTGAGCTCATCCACGTACCTGCGGAACGTCACAAAGGACCTGATGCCTTGTCACGCAGAGAACTAGCAGATGACGAAGAAATCGAAAGCGAAGATGATGCATGGCTCGATGATATTGCGCTCTATACCCAAAGTCACACCCAGTACTCGCATGATGGTTATGACCATTCTTTCCGCCAAAGTTCATATGTCTTATTGTCACCCAAAGACCAGGTGCTTGCAGATATTTTCAAGTTCCTTACTACTCTTCAATTGCCACCCGCACATGACACTGAGCAAACAAAGCGACAGTTCATGAGGAAAGCCCAGCGTTTCTTCGTAAAAGACGGAGCAATGTTCAGACGCCAAGGCCAAAAACTGCCAACTAAGGTTATCCTGCGGGCAAACAAAAGGCAACAAATTTTGGAACAACTGCATGAGGAATTAGGACATCGCGGACAATACGCTGTCATGCAAACCTGCAAAGAAAGGTTCTACTGGCCTACTATGTTTGACGACATCAAGCAGCATATCAAATCGTGTCATGAGTGCCAACTATGGACTACTCGTAGAAGTCAGCTTCCATTGATGGTATCGACCCCCACCACTGTCTTTGCCAAGATTCACGTCGATGTTATGTATATGCCCAAGGTTAACAAGTTTGAGTATATTGTTGCCGCACGTGACGACTTAACAGGAGCTGCAGAAGGGCGCGCGTTACGTAACTTGAAAGCCACAACCCTAGCCAAGTTCTTCTTTGAAGAAATCCTCTGCCGATATGGAGCCGTTGGACAAGTCACAACAGACAACGGATCCGAAGTTCAAGGAGCATTTACCGAGCTCATGGACAGATACGGCCTACCCCGCATTACAATTTCTCCATACAACTCAAGAGCCAATGGAGTAGTTGAACGAGGACACTTCACAATTCGCCAAAGCATCCTTAAAGCATGCAAAGGAAGAACTGCAGATTGGCCAGACAAAGTCCACATGGCCTTCTTTGCGGACAAGTGTACTACACGGCGCCAAACAGGTTATTCACCCTTCTATCTACTACACGGAACATCACCAGTTCTGCCTATTGACCTGACTGAAGCCTCACTTATGGTTACAGGATTTCATTCCAATATGAGTTCTGAAGACCTACTTGCGCTACGCATCCAGCAGTTCCAGAAACGAGATAAAGACTTAGAAGATGCCGCTGCTACCCTCCGTAGACATCGCTTCAAGTCCAAGCAACAGTTTGAGTTACGCTACCGAAGGACTCTGTGGACAGATGATCTTGAAGCAGGAACCTTAGTGATCATGCGTAACAGTGCTAAGGACAAGAGTCTAGACAAGAAATACTCACCACGGTATTTAGGCCCTTACGAAGTTGTTCGTCGAACTCGAGGCGGATCCTATGTCTTGAAGGAACTAGATGGAGCTGTTATGAGGCAAGGTGTTGCTGCTCAACGTCTACTGCCCTACCTGTCCAGAGATGATACCCGTTTAGCTCAACTGGCAGAAGACATTGAGGATGAAGGTGATATGATTCAGGATGAAGCCTCAGATTCAGAAGAAGAATTGGATGTAGAATTTTATCACTCCAACACTTCTGACTCTGACAGCAACTGAGGACAGTTGCAATTTCAAGTGCCCCGCGGATGTAACGCCATTACTTCGTAATGTGTTGGTTACATGTGCAAACTCACTACTGAGACTCAGCAGACCCTACCGGACTCCTAGACCCCACCAGTAACCTAGGTCACGATGAGGCTGTGCAAAGCTATGCATGGATATGTGAAGCTATGCGCGGGCTACGATGTGGCTGTGCACTACCTATGAGTCATTCTGCATCCACGACAACCAAATGAGTCAGCATACGTGAGGCTATGCACTGTGGCTATGCTGCAGAACATTCCGGAACACACTGCACAGCAAACCTATGTCATCCCCACCTTGCTACGTGTTTCATATCGGCAACGCACAGCGTTGTCACGGCCATTGTAGATACAGATCCCTGAGGCTATGCTAGTAGATACATGACTTCCTGTACATATAAATAGAGGGGCCTTCCTGCCCCAGAATCCAAGCAACTTCAGAGGAAGCATTTAGTACCCACCGAGTCAGTTAGTAGGAACGTTCAAGTCGTACGTTTTACGTCTATAGCTTAGGTGTAACTCCACGAGCGGGTTAGCCTTTCAGAACTCCTTGGTTGCTTGATAGCTATCACGTAAGTAGACACTCATCAGGCGCACAGAGCTGCGAAGGGAGCTGTCTATTACGCTGCTAGTATCAAGTACTCGTGAGGATTCAGCCGTAGTCGTTCATCGTATCAGGTATCGTATCGTATTAGTCTGATCCAGGGTATTGCTTGTTTCTTCCCTCTACTCTCTCACTCTACTCTCAACTCTAAACCCACCTTCTCATAGTCTATAGTTCCTGTCTAAACGTCTTTCACTCCCCAACACGAACGACCGGGATAGATCGACTTAACGTCTGGTCCATCGACTCTCGGCAGAAGAGATTAGGCTTGCGTATCGTAGACATCACTCCGACCTTCGTGTTCACCAGACCCAGAGCTACTCATCGCTAGGCGTAGTGCTAGTCACACCCACTTCGATTCCCCCTTCCGTTTCCCATCCAACTCTACACCACATATCTATTTGCTCTGCCTGGTATCATAACACTTACCGCGTCTCAGTCGTCTTACGTATCCCAGGCCGCTGCACTTGCAATCTCATTTTCTGATCTCGACACCGGGCGGACACGCGATACAGTTACATCGGTGCGGTTGGCCTCTACGCTCAGGCATGACTGGACAAAGGCAAGACAGCACAGATTGGTGAGATGATCTAGATGAAAGTATGGGAATTGAGGGCTTACCTGGAGAAGCGGGAGTACGACAGAGATGGGAGCAGAGGATATTTAGAAGAGCGGCGGCGAGCTAGAGTAAAGCGTGTGAGCAGGCATAGGATATCGTAGCGACAGAGACTAACCGACGATGGAGTATATTAGAACGACAGAGATTAAAGCAGAAGATATTTAGAAGAGCGGCAGAGAGCTAGAGTGAAGCGTGTGAGCAGGCATAGGATATCGTAGCGACAGAGACTGACCGACGATGGAGTATACTATGACGACGACAACGACGACGATGATGACCGGGACGACGACGGCGATTGACAACGACAGCGACGACGACGACGACGACGACGACGACGACGACGGTGACGATGGCGGCAGGCTCGAGCAGCGGAAACTTCCACTGGGCACGAGAGGTGGTGGAGGACGCGCGAGCGGTGAAGTTGTGGTGGTCGGACGACGACGACAAGGACGTTGACCGGGACGACGACGACAACGACGGTGGTGACTGGGACGACGACGACGTTGACGGTGACGATGGCGGCAGGCTCGAGCAGCGGAAACTTCCACTGGGCACGAGAGGTGGTGGAGGACGCGCGAGCGGTGAAGTTGTGGTGGTCGGACGACGACGACAAGGACGTTGACCGGGACGACGACGACAACGACGGTGGTGACTGGGACGACGACGACGTTGACGGTGACGATGGCGGCAGGCTCGAGCAGCGGAAACTTCCACTGGGCACGAGAGGTGGTGGAGGACGCGCGAGCGGTGAAGTTGTGGTGGTCGGACGACGACGACGACGACGACGACGACGACGACCGGGACGACGACGACGGCGGTGGTGACTGGGACGGCGACGACGACGAGCTCGAGCAGCGGAAATTTCCACTGGGCACGAGAGGCGGGGGGCGGGAGGCAGAGAGCACCTTGCGCAGCGGAAACTTCCACTGGATGCAAGGGCGGGATGGTGGTGGTGGATGAACAAGAAGGGCTGGTCGCCGTCACAGTGACAGACGGTAACGCGTGGAACGGGCGCTGTAGTAGCCAGCCTCGTGGAACGGGCGCTCTGGTAACCAACCTCGTGGAACGGGCGCTTTGGGAGCCATCAAGCATCAATCCTCGGGCGACTCTACTCTCACACTCACACCACCACCACCTCAGTGATCCCGCACGAAATTTCGGCGGCCGCTGAGGTGTCCTCGTCGTCGCCGCCTTCCTCGTCGTCGTCGCCACCATCCACCTCCACACCCCATCACAGCGATCCCGCTCGAAATTTCGGCGGTCGTTGTGTCTCTTCGCCATCCTCCACCACCTCAGTGATCCCGCTCGAAATTTCGGCGGCCGCTGTGGTGTTCCCGTCGTCGCCACCATCGTCGCCGTCGTCGTCGTCGCCACCATCGTCGCCGTTGTAACGCCATTACTTCGTAATGTGTTGGTTACATGTGCAAACTCACTACTGAGACTCAGCAGACCCAACCGGACTCCTAGACCCCACCAGTAACCTAGGTCACGATGAGGCTGTGCAAAGCTATGCATGGATATGTGAAGCTATGCGCAGGCTACGATGTGGCTGTGCGCTACCTATGAGTCATTCTGCATCCCCGGCAACCAAATGAGTCAGCATACGTGAGGCTATGCACTGTGGCTATGCTGCAGAACATTCCGGAACACATTGCACAGCAAACCTATGTCATCCCCACCTTGTTACGTGTTTCATATCGGCAACGCACAGCGTTGTCACGGCCATTGTAGATACAGATCCCTGAGGCTATGCTAGTAGATACATGACTTCCTGTACATATAAATAGAGGGGCCTTCCTGCCCCAGAATCCAAGCAACTTCAGAGGAAGCATTTAGTACCCACCGAGTCAGTTAGTAGGAACGTTCAGTCGTACGTTTACGTCTATAGCTTAGGTGTAACTCCACGAGCGGGTTAGCCTTTCAGAACTCCTTGGTTGCTTGATAGCTATCACGTAAGTAGACACTCATCAGGCGCACAGAGCTGCGAAGGGAGCTGTCTATTACGCTGCTAGTATCAAGTACTCGTGAGGATTCAGCCGTAGTCGTTCATCGTATCAGGTATCGTATCGTATTAGTCTGATCCAGGGTATTGCTTGTTTCTTCCCTCTACTCTCTCACTCTACTCTCAACTCTAAACCCACCTTCTCATAGTCTATAGTTCCTGTCTAATAGGTCTTTCACTCCCCAACACGAACGACCGGGATAGATCGACCTAACGTCTGGTCCATCGATTCTCGGCAGAAGAGATTAGGCTTGCGTATCGTAGACATCACTCCGACCTTCGTGTTCACCAGTCCCAGAGCTACTCATCGCTAGGCGTAGTGCTAGTCACACCCACTTCGATTCCCCCTTCCGTTTCCCATCCAACTCTACACCACATATCTATTTGCTCTGCCTGGTACCATAACACTTACCGCGTCTCAGTCGTCTTACGTATCTCAGGCCGCTGCGCTTAGCAATCTCATTTTCTGATCTCGACATCTGGAGCCCACCGCGAGGGGGGGAAAGATTACAGTTAAGGAAATCATAGACTCGGCTTGTGTATGAGTAGTGACAACTCACTATCCATATCAAGTCCACCATCGACAATCTCAACACCAACTACTCCAACGTCTAGGTCATCGTTGCCCACCATGGCAGCGATACCGCCACTATCAGTAACGGATATGCCTTTCCTAGGAATGAAGGGAGCACCCAAGAAGTTCAAAGGAAAGTCAGCCGAAGTTGATATCTTTCTCCGACACTATGAGCGAATGATCCCAAAGTACAACCTGACTACCGATAAGGAAAAGGTTGAGAATATTACGCAGTACTGCTCTAAAGCTGTGCGCCAGTTTATGGAAGGACTTACTAGTTATCGAACTCCAAACTGGACTCAGTTTGCTAAAGACCTGCGAAAGTTCTACGAAGCAGACAAGGACTCACGCCGATACAAGGTACGAGACTTGGAAAGCTTTGTGATCACTAGCCGAGCGAAGGAACCCTTTGCCAATCAAGCAGCATGGATGAAGTATAACCGTGAGTTTATTCGTATATCAGGATGGCTCGAGGCTAAAGGCAAGATCGACAAAGAGGAGCGAGCGATTTATTTCTGGAAAGGAATTCCTCGTCGCTTCCGAGATCGTATTGAGCTTCGCCTTATGAGTTCCAAGCCTAATCACGACTTAGACACACCCTTCGACATTGTTGATGTGGCCAAAGCAGCAGAAACATTACTCAAGCGAGATCGCTTTGATAATGATAGGTTACCCTCTGATTCTGAAGACAGCGAATCTGAAACGTCTGAATCATCATCTGATTCCGAAAGCGAAAGCAGTGATGACCAGAAAGTTAAAGTTACTGTTAAGAAAAAGCCCAGAAAGTCCCACTCTAAGGAAAAGGAAAAGCCAGTTCGTAAGACTCGCTTTCGCCTTCCAAAGAAAGCGCAATCTGTAAGCTCATCAGAGTCTGAAAGTGACAGCGAATCGCACAAGTCAAAATCAGGATCTAATTCACCAGCAAAGGGCAGTAAAACCCCAAGCGAGGATGACTTCGAGCATCTAATCTCTAGACTTAGCAAGATGAGCATCCAAGATCCCGAGTATGCCACTGTGTACTTCAAAGCCTATCGTATCGATCCGATCATCAAAGAGCTAGTACCAACACCCAGCGAGCAGCGTCGTATATCACCCACGACTTCTGCCTCAGCACCACGCGAACGTCAGAGCTTTGAACGCGAACCTCCGCCACATATGTCAGGTGGATTCTCCACTCAGAACTGTTTCGGTTGCGGAAAGCAAGGCCATTCAATGAGATTCTGCCCCGACCTTAGAGACTTAGCCAACAAAGGAGTCATTCGTTATGGAGCTAACAACCAATGGGTTATGAGCAACGGCTCTTCCATTCGTCGTAACTACCTTGGCGAACCTTTGACCGAAGCCATAGAACGGCTACAGAACTCTAGTAATCTCATAACCATTGATGACCAGCCTGCCGAAGCCGACCTGACTGATGATGAGGTTTATGCCATTCAGCATGACCCGAACCCCTACGCCTTCTTCAAGGGAGATATCGAATATGAGGACCCAGACATGGCTGCATACCCAGTAGAGTCATCCGACATGCGCATGAAAGCTAAGCGAGATAGGTTTCAAGGAGTAGTTCCTCCACCTCTCCGCAAAGATTCAGGCGCTCGGTTTAAGGATAAGCAGAATCCGAACAAGGAAAATGTAGATCCTAGACCTAAGCCTACACCAAAGCCAGTTCCAGTTCCAGTCCCAGTTCGCCCCCATGAGGAGGATGTAAGAATGTTCGACCCAGATAACGATAGCGATATCGAGGAGGATATTCCGCTCTCTCGTAAGAATGCCCAACGAAAGCCGCCGCCGGGTATTCGGCACGACCAGTTCAAGCCGAAGCCAGCACCTAATCCTGCACCACGTGATGAACCAGTCAAGCGTCAGCCTCGTCAGTCGGAGATTCAAAGCCACGTCAACCCCAACACCGTTCTCGACAAGATGCTCAGTGCCCCTGTCAGCCTTCAAGTCGGTGAACTCATGGCTGTATCTCGCGAGATGACCCAACGTATGCAGGATGTTCTGAGACTCAAGCAAGCAAAGGCACCAGCTGACACGAAACTAGCTACCGCCACCGAGTATCAGGAGGACGAACCCACCACGGTCGCCGCTTTCATGCCAAAAACCCGAAGCCAGCTCATTCGCCTCACACTACACTGCAACGGAATTCCGATAGAGACCATTATCGATACCGGTTCCATGCTTAACATATGCAGCAAAAAGACTTGGCTCAACTGTATCAAGCAGCCAGTCGACGTCACCCGCTCAATAGTCATGAACGATGCCAACGGAGGCGAAGGAACTCTATCAGGATTCCTAGCCGAAGTCCCGTTACGCTGTGGAGACGTTTTAACTTTTGCAAATATGTACATCGGCGAACACGCACCATTCGACTTGCTTCTCGGAAGACCATGGCAAAGAGGAAACTTCATTACGATAGACGAGCGAAGAGAAGGAACCTTCCTGGTGTTCAAGGATCAAGACTTGAATAGCCAGTGGGAAATGCTAGTTGCAGGAGAACCACGACCACCTCACGACGTATATGATGAGTACTATTCACACCAGAGGCAGAAAGTTCAGAAGGTCCGCATCAGCGAGGCCTACCTATCTATGCACTCAGAAGACTCAGCACATGCTCGGATTGAGGAGGTCAAAGAAGATGAAGACCCTGTAACAGCCACCGAATCAACCAAGACGTTACCGCAGGATCCCGCTGACATCAAACAGAAACGCAGAGCAGAAGTTCTAGAGTCCACGTTATTAGCCCTTGACATTCCAGAAGGATTAGTCGAACAAGAACTCGACAACTTCATGCTCAGCCCAGTCAGCCGATCTAGCCGTAACACTCAGAAGAACAACTCCGAAGAGCCCGCCAAAGTACTTGTCACACAGTCACAAAGTCAAGATTTATCGGAAACATTTAAATTCATGACGATGGACGACACCGAGCTGCCAAGTACATCCACTGTTATAGTACGTGAAGTAAAGTCCCCACAAGCCACCGCCGATCAGTCACCATCTCCCGAAATCAAGCTATCTACTGCAGATGAGGCGAGAATGGTAAGCATTATAGAAAACGAACTGAACTGCGGAGGACTCACCTTCAAACAATGGATGCAAAACGCTCAGAAGTACCTGCGCGAGCTTTTTGAAGCCGATATGCGCGCCGTCAACGAAGCATGGGATGTCTACGACGGACCAGAAAGTCAGTTTCTCACTAGACAAAACGACGAGAGAATGGCTTACTTACGATCCGAACACCGTTGGGACATCCTCAATCAAGACCGCCGTGTACTCGGACATTGGATGCGAGAAGTTTCGAATTGGAGCTACGAACGCGAACGACCAAGTGTTAGCCACGTAAACGGAGAAACAAGCCACGAAAGTCACTTACCAAAGCCATTGAGACCTGACTTGTCACTTGTCTTGATGGGGCAAACCCCGTCGTCGCAATTCGAAGCCGCCATCACCGAGGTTTTATCCGAATTTCCTAATAAGGCAGTTAGTCACGCACTACACCCGGATTGCTGTGGAACGACTCACGCGTTTTCAGCTTGTAGCGCCCGTTCCGGTCCAGAGGGAGTTTCCAGTAACCGGACAACTGATGTGCAAGCACACCAGTGTCAGCGGCCCGAGCTGGGTAGGCATCTAGACAACCAGCAGGTGCAGCCACACAGTAAACCTAACCAAAAGAAGCAAAGCGGCGCACCTGTCAACCTGCCAACTGCTCGAGGAAACATACCCTGGAATGCAAGAAACCAAAAAGGGAAAAGTCAGCGCACAGCCCGAAACCTGTCAACCAATAAGGGAACTCACCTAAACCAAAACCCGACAAGCACCGCATCGAAAGAACCCCCGACCCATCCAAGAGGTCAACCCTCAGCCCACCAAGCCACGGCACCCCGGCTCAAGCCATCTAGAGATAAGCACTGGCAGAAGTCAGGGTCAAGGGGACATAGAATTGTACCTAGAAATCAGACAAACGTTAGCAGCTTATCTCGAAAAGGAATTATTGAGCACGCGCGAACGCCTACCTTATCGGGCAGCCCGCCCATTGCCCAAAAGGGCAGTCGTCCGACCCGTCCACCCAGGCAGCGCCAGAGAACCTCACGGCGTGCTTGCTTCGGTTGCGGGAGTCCAAGTCATGAAATGTCGAAGTGCTGTGAGCTTGAGCGACGTGAACAACGAGGTGAATTCCGACGAAAGGGGATGAGACTTGAGCTGCCAAACGGGCGCGTTTTGCGGAAGCAAAATCGCAACCCGCCCCTCCTAAGTCAGCTTGATGCTCTGCAAAGGTTGATCGAGGGTAAGGGGGATTGTCCCAAGAGTTCGCATGACGTGACGAATAGGGTATCTGGGCTAGACAAAGCTCTCGTCAGTCTCCCTAATAAACCACGCACTCACCGAATGCCCAAATCTCCCGCCCCTCTCGAACCTACGCCCCCGGACCCTGTGATCTATCGTTCAGTCGCCGTCGCCACGTCTCCACCGTCTACGCCGCTCGCTACGCCCGTCGCCCCGCCCTCTGAACGCGTTCGCGCTGTCATTCGGCACAACATGAATGCGCCGTTCGCCGTTTGCATTCCTCCCGAGCCCGAGCAGAGCGTCGCCTATGTTATATTCAGGTGTATGTTAACTCCTGCCCAAGCAGCGAACCTTCTCGAAGGACTTGCTTACCGTGGTGTCATCCACCTCGCTTCGAATCCTTTCCCGACTGTCGAAGAGGCCCGTCGACGTATGTACGGTTTCGACATGTACAGAACGTCGCATCCGGTCATTGGAGACCTTATCATCCTGGCAGGGGAAAGAAACTTCAGCATTCCACCATTCGAACTTCAAGTAAACCGAAACGTACGTGCTATAGAGGGCCAAAGAAACAGCCAAGGACATTACCTTACCGCGCCTGCCGGCGACACCACTCGCTGCGCCCACTCTCCCATCCTCGTCCTCGACCGCCTCATCGTCCTAGGCAGCCCAAACGCTCCTCCTCGAGGCATGCACCCGGTCGAATGGTCGCCCGTCGAGTTTATTGGCCACCGGTATGATGATTCACCTTCAGATTGTTTGCAGCCCGCTGATTCGTCGTCTTGCAGAGATCGTGTTGGCCTCTTGATTGGCCCGGCCAGTCCTGTCAGCGATAGTGGAGAGACCGACGAGGGAGACGAGAACGGCGTAGCCGAGAAGGGACACAGCAAGGAGGGAGAGAGCGACGACCTCAAGCATCTGCGAGAGGTCATCAAAGGTATGAGTCCCATCAGCGCGCACAGCCACGCGACTCACCGGAGATCCCCAGAGCAAGAGCGTCTTACGGATGCCCGCGCCGAGGCTGAGCTCAGAGATTTCTTTGGCTCAGACTCGGAGATCGGGAGCATCTCAAGCCCGGATACCGACGAGATTACCTCGTCGATCCCAGCGCCTGGCTCCGGCAACCTCCAGCCCACGCAACCTCCGGCCACGTGGACGCCACCTGCCTCGTGGTCACTGCCAGTTTCTACTTCGTCGCTGTCCATTCCCTCCTCATCACTGCCCACACCTCCTTCGTCACCGACTACTGGTCCCTCCCTCCTTTCCCTTCTATACTCAGCTGCCCCCACTGTCCTCGATGTCTCTGAGCGCCCCCACCTCGACTATGAATACGCGCGTCCTCAACACGAGGATCTAGCCCGAAGGATTGTGCAGGAGACGGACGAGAGGTACGTGCCCTGCCCATCAGGCCATGTACCCATCGCTCACCCCACCTCCCTCAGCCTCCTGCTCGACGCCTTACGAGCCCAGGTCGCCGTCAACACGCGCAACCGTCTGCTCACCGCAGGCGACGTCCCCGTCGAGCCCATCGAGGACGGTGTTCGACAACTCACCATCCACTCGGACCCACGCACCAACAACGACAACGACATCCCGGCTGCCACTTCCAGCACTAACAACGACGACAGTGACACCCCTGATGCCCCCGCCGACCCCGTCATGATCATGCACGGGTATGCCATCGAGGCTGCCCTGCGTGATGCACCTGTATTCGCCCGCGCACGTCTGCCAGGCCTACCTCAAGACCGAGCCTTTCTCATGGACCCCCAGGTACTCGCCGGCGTCGAACGCCTCACTCTGAACGACGCCACCATCGAAGAGACCGTCGACATCGAGTTAGAGGAGGAGGATACGAGTAGCGAGGAGGACACTTCGAGCGACGAGAGCATCGACATAGACCCTTACGAAGGTGCGTCGGTCATCGACTCGATCGACTGCTTTCTCGCTGAGCCTGACGCCGCAGGCATCCTCCACCCTCCCGCCTGGATGGACCATGACTCTGTCATGGCCTCGCCCACATCACCTCTTTGCCCCACTCCCGGCTCCTGCACCTACGACGAGAAGATCGCAGTTCTTTCACGACCCCCGCTACTCCCTGGCGAAGCCATCGCAGAAGACCCCCCTTCCCCATACGACGAGGGATACACCAGTCGCCCCTGGGTTACCCCTCCTCGCATCTGTCCACCTTCCCGCTGTACCCACACCGCTCACCACGTCATCAGCACCCTCATCGCCTTCAAGGACGTCATCAACGCCCAAGAATTTCAAGAGGATGACCGCACCCGTCGTCGACGTCGCTTTTCAGCACCCAACTCCGAGATCGCAGCCATGTACGCTACGGACGACAGCGACTCAGACGGACTCGTCGTTCACTGGCTCGCGCGGCGTGCGCTGGTCAGACGTCTTCGGCCCATCATCGAGCTCGCGCAAGACCTTGGGCTCGAACGCTTTTTACGCACCTTCCGTAATCTCGACCCCGAAGACCATGCGGAGCTCCAACTCGCCCTCACTGCGCTATTCCTTCCCAAGCAAGAGTTCGATGGCAACCCCTACCTGGACCCCGTGGAAGAAATTGAAGCTCTGCAAGCCCGCGTGTTCTTCGCTATCAGCAACCAATACCACGGCTACGTCGCCGAGACTTTGGACAACACCCTGGCCTATCGAGCATCGGACACGGACAACGAAACCATTCAAGGCTACCGCAGGCGTGGAATATTTGGAGGGCACTGGTCAGTACCAACTTTCCCTCAAGACTTTCGAGACATTTGTCTCGAAACGTTTCAACGTGCCGTCTAGAGTAAGCGATTGTTATTACTCTGTTCGGTATACCGGTCTAACCTCTGCCTCCCGCCCTGCAGTCCTTCCTATCCCCTCCCCCTTTCTACTTATTATCCCCCTCCTCTTATTCCATCAAAAATCCACGTCACCGCCATCTCCCCTTGCTGCTATATCTCATTTCATCCCTATCGCCTTCCTGATTCCCTCCCTTTCTATTCGCTTCGCCCCGTCTCACACTTTTAAACCCACGTCATCGCTATTCCTTTCGCCTTCGCCTCCCTTCGTTCATCGTTTCGACGCCGCAAGAAGCTTCGCCTCGAACGTTCAATCGCCATGGCTACCAACCGAAGAAAACTCATATACGTACGTCGCTTGTTCGTTCACGCACGCACCCCCAATAACACAGACGTTTTCAGACTATACTTTTGTCTGTTTGTCTCCGCTCGCGCGCGCATGTACGTTACCTCGACGACGTTATAGAGTCCCCCTTCCTCCTTCGTCCCCGCTGTGTCCCGCCGCTCTCTACGCACAGCCTCCGGTGGTGGAGTTTTGCTCGGTCTCCACCTCCCGCCTATCCCCTTCCTTCATCCCGCATGTCCCCCGCTTGTCAGAGTATAGTACTTGTATCTGTGTACTTAGTCTATGGCAATACACCGGTGCCCTCGGCCGTGATCCCCGAACTTTATTGAGTGACCACTGTGACTTTATTAGTGACAGCCTATACTTAGTAAAAATCGATGTTCGCGCTGATAAGTATAAGTCTATTATTATTAATAAAGACTTTATACCGCCGCAATGCCTGTACACTGGCGCTTTTACCTTAGAATATTTTTCTAAGTGTCAAAACTCGCTATTAGTACAAAACTCGAGCGCTTCGGACTTAGGATTCCTCGCACACTTGATTTTCGCACACTCCCTCGCTACACCAGGTGTCTCGTACTTAGGTTTTCAGCACGGCTCTTCCTCATCACCTAAAGAGTGTACTTGTATCTCGTCTCAGGCGCCTTATCAGTATTTTATACTTGTTAAGCAGCCTATACAGTACATTTCCGAGTCGCTTCTCACTTGCTGTTACCTACCATCTCAGTCACTTACGCAGGAGTTGTTAAGCATTTCGGACTTGCCTAATAAGGCAGTTGTAATGTTTTCACCTTCAGCTCAGTACTTTGACGCCCCGAGTGCCGATTTTCAAGCCCATTCTTTTCCGTCACATCACTCTTCACGCTTGCTCACGCCTGATGTTGATTGTCATCCGTCACCTATGTCTACCCTCCCTCCCGCCCTTTCGGAGTATTTAGACCAAGATGATCAAACATTTCGCTCGTCTTCGCATGCTCAGACTTGTTATGATTATGAGGAGGAGTTCGCTTCACCGATTTATTGTAATTACGCTGCGCCCAAGTTCGTTGATGGCTTTGATGATGATGAAGCTCCCTTGTACTTTACAACCTCGATGCACGATGCTTTCGCCGATCTCGAAGATGACGAGGTCGTCATCTGTATTGACGGGGAGGAGGTACACTCCGCTTGGAAGCGCAGTGCATCTCGGATTCTTACTACTACGGAGCCGCAAACCGCAGACTTGTCTACGCAAAATGCAGATTCGTTCACGCTAGATGCAGATTCTTTTACGCAGAATGCAGATACGTTTACGCAAGACGCAGATTCGTTTACTATGTATAAGCGCGTTGACAGGAAAGTCAAACCAGTACCCGCTGTATTCCCAGAAGATGCACGAGTTATACGTAAATTTCCTGAAGACCCGCTTAACTCTCTGCCGCCGCTGCCGTACCACCCACCTGTGTTTGTCCCAGATCCAGGAGGACGTCTTACTGAGGAACATTTAGAAGAAATGAATGTCAACCCAGACAACTTTCTCTTACCAGAAGAGGAGAAGTTATTCGTTCATATTCTGAAGCTGAATCAGTATAGCTTTGTATTCGAAGACAGCCAACGCGGATCATTCCGTGAAGACTACTTCTCTCCGTACATCATTCCAGTAGTACCTCACGTACCTTGGGCCTTTACCAATATTCCGATACCACCAGGGATCAAAGACAAGGTTGTTGAACTGCTGAAGGAGAAGATAGCTGCAGGCGTTTACGAACCAAGCCAGTCATCATACCGCTCACGTTGGTTCTGTGTTCTCAAGAAGAGTGGGAAGTTACGTCTAGTCCATGACTTGCAACCCCTCAACAAAGTCACTATCCGAGACGCAGGTTTACCGCCAAACTTAGACAATTTTGTGGAACCTTTCGCTGGCCGTCAATGTTACTCAGTGTTTGACCTATACTGGGGCTTTGATGCTCGCAAAGTTCACCCCGAAAGTCGTGATATGACCGCTTTCCTGACACCGTTAGGATTGCTACGCATCACATCACTACCAACCGGTTTCACAAATTCACCAGCTGAGTTCCAGGCATGTATGACGTTTATCCTCCAAGATGAGATCCCGCACATCGCAGACATATTCATTGATGACTTGCCTATCAAAGGTCCGTCCTCAACCTACCCTGACGTCAACGGTAATCCCGAAGTTATTCCCCAGAACCCAGGCATACGTCGGTTCATTTGGGAACATGCCAATGATGTTCATCGTATTCTTCATAGAGTAGGACATGCCGGAGGAACTTTCTCACCAGGAAAAATTCAGCTTTGTCAGCCAGAGGTTCTGATTGTTGGACAAAAATGTACCCCAGCAGGACGCTTACCTGATGAGCAGAAAATAGAGAAGATTCTCAAGTGGCCCACACTTAAAACAGTAAAGGACGTACGAGGTTTCCTAGGCTTATGCGGAACCGTCCGAATCTGGATTAAGGACTACTCTCAGCTAGCACGACCCCTCACAGAGCTTGTACGCCATGATGTTGAATTTGAATGGGATGATCGCAGACAACAAGCCTTTGATGCACTCAAAGCTGCCATTACGTCACCACCTGCTTTACGTCCCATTGATTATACATCTGCTCTACCTGTAGTTCTATCAGTCGACTCTAGTTTTATGGCTGTAGGCTTTATTCTCTCTCAGTACGACAACGAGAAGAAGAAGAGGCCAGCACGCTACGGTTCTATCCCCATGAACGAGCGTGAATCACGTTACTCCCAGCCTAAACTCGAACTATATGGTTTATACCGAGCACTCCGCGCATACAGACTCTACCTCATAGGAGTTCAGTCTCTTCAGGTCGAAGTAGATGCCAAGTATATTAAGGGAATGCTCAATGAGCCTGACCTGCAGCCCAATGCTACTATCAACCGTTGGATTCAAGGAATCCTTCTGTTCGATTTTGAGCTCATCCACGTACCTGCGGAACGTCACAAAGGACCTGATGCCTTGTCACGCAGAGAACTAGCAGATGACGAAGAAGTCGAAAGCGAAGATGATGCATGGCTCGATGATATTGCGCTCTATACCCAAAGTCACACCCAGTACTCGCATGATGGTTATGACCATTCTTTCCGCCAAAGTTCATATGTCTTATTGTCACCCAAAGACCAGGTGCTTGCAGATATTTTCAAGTTCCTTACTACTCTTCAATTGCCACCCGCACATGATACTGAGCAAACAAAGCGACAGTTCATGAGGAAAGCCCAGCGTTTCTTCGTAAAAGACGGAGCAATGTTCAGACGCCAAGGCCAAAAGCTGCCAACTAAGGTTATCCTGCGGGCAAACAAAAGGCAACAAATTTTGGAACAACTGCATGAGGAATTAGGACATCGCGGACAATACGCTGTCATGCAAACCTGCAAAGAAAGGTTCTACTGGCCTACTATGTTTGACGACATCAAGCAGCATATCAAATCGTGTCATGAGTGCCAACTATGGACTACTCGTAGAAGTCAGCTTCCATTGATGGTATCGACCCCCACCACTGTCTTTGCCAAGATTCACGTCGATGTTATGTATATGCCCAAGG
Source organism: Irpex lacteus (assembly GCA_001986395.2). Lineage (NCBI taxonomy): Eukaryota > Fungi > Basidiomycota > Agaricomycetes > Polyporales > Irpicaceae > Irpex > Irpex lacteus. Next base: position 66,400 of record MQVO02000048.1, on the reverse strand, counting down.
TTAACAAGTTTGAGTATATTGTTGCCGCACGTGACGACTTAACAGGAGCTGCAGAAGGACGCGCGTTACGTAACTTGAAAGCCACAACCCTAGCCAAGTTCTTCTTTGAAGAAATCCTCTGCCGATATGGAGCCGTTGGACAAGTCACAACAGACAACGGATCTGAAGTTCAAGGAGCATTTACCGAGCTCATGGACAGATACGGCCTACCCCGCATTACAATTTCTCCATATAACTCAAGAGCCAATGGAGTAGTTGAACGAGGACACTTCACAATTCGCCAAAGCATCCTTAAAGCATGCAAAGGAAGAACTGCAGATTGGCCAGACAAAGTTCACATGGCCTTCTTCGCTGACAAGTGTACTACACGACGCCAAACAGGTTATTCACCTTTCTATCTACTACACGGAACATCACCAGTTCTGCCTATTGATCTGACTGAAGCCTCACTTATGGTTACAGGATTTCATTCCAATATGAGTTCCGAAGACCTACTTGCGCTACGCATCCAGCAGTTCCAGAAACGAGATAAAGACTTAGAAGAAGCCGCTGCTACCCTCCGTAGACATCGCTTCAAGTCCAAGCAACAGTTTGAGTTACGCTACCGAAGGACTCTGTGGACAGATGATCTTGAAGCAGGAACCTTAGTGATCATGCGTAACAGTGCTAAGGACAAGAGTCTAGACAAGAAATACTCACCACGGTATTTAGGCCCTTACGAAGTTGTTCGTCGAACTCGAGGCGGATCCTATGTCTTGAAGGAACTAGATGGAGCTGTTATGAGGCAAGGTGTTGCTGCTCAACGTCTACTGCCCTACCTGTCCAGAGATGATACCCGTTTAGCTCAACTGGCAGAAGACATTGAGGATGAAGATGATATGATTCAGGATGAAGCCTCAGATTCAGAAGAAGAATTGGATGTAGAATTTTATCACTCCAACACTTCTGACTCTGACAGCAACTGAGGACAGTTGCAATTTCAAGTGCCCCGCGGATGTAACGCCATTACTTCGTAATGTGTTGGTTACATGTGCAAACTCACTACTGAGACTCAGCAGACCCAACCGGACTCCTAGACCCCACCAGTAACCTAGGTCACGATGAGGCTGTGCAAAGCTATGCATGGATATGTGAAGCTATGCGCAGGCTACGATGTGGCTGTGCGCTACCTATGAGTCATTCTGCATCCCCGGCAACCAAATGAGTCAGCATACGTGAGGCTATGCACTGTGGCTATGCTGCAGAACATTCCGGAACACATTGCACAGCAAACCTATGTCATCCCCACCTTGTTACGTGTTTCATATCGGCAACGCACAGCGTTGTCACGGCCATTGTAGATACAGATCCCTGAGGCTATGCTAGTAGATACATGACTTCCTGTACATATAAATAGAGGGGCCTTCCTGCCCCAGAATCCAAGCAACTTCAGAGGAAGCATTTAGTACCCACCGAGTCAGTTAGTAGGAACGTTCAGTCGTACGTTTACGTCTATAGCTTAGGTGTAACTCCACGAGCGGGTTAGCCTTTCAGAACTCCTTGGTTGCTTGATAGCTATCACGTAAGTAGACACTCATCAGGCGCACAGAGCTGCGAAGGGAGCTGTCTATTACGCTGCTAGTATCAAGTACTCGTGAGGATTCAGCCGTAGTCGTTCATCGTATCAGGTATCGTATCGTATTAGTCTGATCCAGGGTATTGCTTGTTTCTTCCCTCTACTCTCTCACTCTACTCTCAACTCTAAACCCACCTTCTCATAGTCTATAGTTCCTGTCTAATAGGTCTTTCACTCCCCAACACGAACGACCGGGATAGATCGACCTAACGTCTGGTCCATCGATTCTCGGCAGAAGAGATTAGGCTTGCGTATCGTAGACATCACTCCGACCTTCGTGTTCACCAGTCCCAGAGCTACTCATCGCTAGGCGTAGTGCTAGTCACACCCACTTCGATTCCCCCTTCCGTTTCCCATCCAACTCTACACCACATATCTATTTGCTCTGCCTGGTACCATAACACTTACCGCGTCTCAGTCGTCTTACGTATCTCAGGCCGCTGCGCTTAGCAATCTCATTTTCTGATCTCGACACCGTCGTCGTCGTCGCCACCATCGTCGTCGTCGTCGTCGTCGCCGCCACCACCACCACCGTCGTCGTCGTCGTCGCCGCCACCACCACCACCGTCGTCGTTGTCGTTGTTGTTGTTGTCGTCGTCGTCGTCGTCGTCGTCGCCGCCACCAACACCATCGCCACCACCGTCGTTGTCGTCGTCGCTGCTACCACCAGCACCACCACCGTCGTCGCCACCATCCTCTTCTACACCGCCACCACAGCGTTCCTGTTCGAAATTTCGGCAGTCGCTGTGCATCCTCGTCGTCTTCGCCATGGTCCTTTGAATTGCCATCGCCGCTCTTCACCACCGCTACCATTGTCGTCGACTTCATCAATCTCGAGCCTCCTCCTCGCCTCTGTCATCACACGTACCGCATGAAATTCCGTCGGCCGCAGCCCTCTATGGCTCGCTATTACTGGTCGTGCCCACCGATCAAACTATGTGCCACATAATACATTGTTCATATACATCGTTCAATGTCCTACATGTCCAACATACATCGCTCATATCGTCGTTCAGTGTCCGGCATGTCCAATTGTCTACTCCAAAGTCACATCATACCAGGTGTACGGCTCCTGGGCTACATCAAGCTGTTTCTTTTCCGACTCTGTCAACGAGTTGAACCATCTGTCGTCATAAAGCTGCCGAGGCAAATTCGTCACTGCGCCCCTGGTACTTACGAGCTCGCTCGCTCGTCTCGGTATCGGCTTGGACCCTTGATTAGCCCAGATCTCCTTGTCAGTGAGCCGCAACTTGTCGAGATTCGTCAGCAGCTTGTCCATATTTCTCCTCCACGGCAGCTTCTTCTTCCTGTACGTTATATAGATATCTCCCTCTTCGTCACTTTCGTCAGAACTCATGCCGTCAACATTTAACAGAAGGATTAGCTCTTTCAACCATCTCCACACGTCGAGATCTTCGGCATTTTCAGATTCCTTGACACTGATGGTCGTCGTAACGAGTTTCAAGCGATTGTTATATCTCTGCAGGTATGTTAGTTTCCTCATATTCACAGCCGCACCAAGTTACTCACAGTTGTTCTTCGACCGGCTTGTCTTGCGCGTTTCTTGATAATACGTGTATCTTCTTGAAGTCGATCCGCCGCTTCGTCCACACTCTCAACTCGGCCATCGGCTTGCAGGCGAGGCTGCGTCCTCCTCCAGGCGTCGCGTAGCGTCGTACACTTGCGCACGATAGTATCCATGACCAACTCTTCTGAAGCAAACTTCACCTTCTTCATGCGGTTCTCTTCCTTGAAGATCTTCAGCAGGATGTTGCAGACTTCTCGATTCCACTCGCACGACATCGAGCCCCTCATATACAGACGAGGGGTGTCTCCATCGGGTCCGTCGCCTGTTCCATCCTCATATGCTCGAACATCTGCAGCAGAAGCAACCGTCTCAAATTCGATGTCCGCGTCCTTCTTCAAACCCCATACCCCCTTCACCAACTCGCGAACTTCGCGATTCAACTTCGTAGTCTCCGCCTTGTCCAACGAGCTCCTCTGCAGCTGCACTCTCTTCGCAAGCGAGGATTTCGTACTCTTACGACGATGTTTCCTGCTGGGCTGCGACTCGTCATCGGCTTCATCAGTCTCTGAATTGTCGAATTCTTCGAGAATCGGTGCAAGGTCGGAATCTGAGTCTGGCTCCTGGCCTCGACGTGATTTGGGTACCGTTGCGCGCTCCTTGCCTGGACGCCGGGCTGATGTCGACGCTCGGGAAGAATCAATTGGAGGTTCCGAATATGTGGGACTCGGGGGAGCTGGTATTTTTACATGCAGGACAGGGCGTGTGGTTATCGGAGTTGCTGAGCGCCGTATCCGTTGAAGATTCTTCAGGACTTCGGTCCCAGGAGACTTCCCAGGGCGCGAGGCGGGTTGTTCTCTGCCACCCTGAACACTCGAAGGCGTGTGTCGTGCCTCTGGGATCGTATGACCGTCGTGAGGAGACGGTTGTCCGGCGAGGCGAGATTGGGATCCCTCATCGTCATTGGCCGCTGTCTCGTGAGCGGGGACGCGCTGAAGGGATGATGTTAATGAGGATTTGTCGACGCAGCATAAACACTCACGGTACTTACTCGTACACCTTCTAGTCTTGCTATCAACGAGGCTATCTCCTTCTCGAAGGCTATCTTCAACGACACATGAGCTGGGTGCATCCACCAGTGCAGTACGCTTCTCACCTCTCTTCGTTGTGCCTCTGTCTCAGTCGACTTCTTTGCGACCTCTATCAACTCCGCTGTTTGCTTTTGGAGGCTTTCAAACCATTTGAACGCCTCTGCTTGCACATCGTTCAACTTTCCCGCATACGTTGCCTCTGCTTCACGGACAGTTCGGTCTCGCTCGCTCACTAGCTCTTCTACCACTCGAGCCTTTTCCTCCCGTATAGCTGCTTCGATCTCCGCTAGCTTTGCGGTCATTGTCTTCTTCATGTTCTCCTCGGCGGCCTTGTTCGAAGCCTCCAGTTGCTCGATTGTTTGCTTGTACGCAGCCAAAGTCTCCTGGGTTTCCTCCTGCTGCATATGAATGCCTGCGCGCAATGTGGTATTTTCAAATACCGTGCTGTGAATACCGTTGCGCAGAGTAATATTCTCCTGGGGCAATCATTAAAACTTGTTTCGACACATCATTTGACACCTACATATTGCGTCTCCGCCAAAGACCCTCGCAGCACATCGTTGATCTATAACTGCTTGGTTACTATCGTCCAACAAATGGGAAAAACTACGCACATTATGCTCTAGGCTCATGATGGCCTTAAGCTTTTCCACCCTCCGGTGGCCGATTACTTGCGCTGACCTTGGCGCGAGGTGTGCGTAAGGGCGTCCTGGCAACGACGCACTCGGAATGGTTCGCGAGGGGCCTGCAGTTGTTGCTGATGATGTAGTGTAGGATGTTGAGGGGGTGGAGGTGGAGGTGGAAGTGGCAGTGGTGCTGTCGTCTTTATGTGAGGTGCGTCGTTTCCTTGGTGGTTGATCGAACGCGAAGTCGAATGCTCCGGGCATCCCTGACATATCTACGTCGTCGTCGAAGTAGTTTGGGGTGGACATAATGGGGAGAGACGAGGCCAGCTCGTTCAGTGATCGTATGGAATATTTAATGGTTTCCTTGAGTGCAGCAGAAACTTCTACTGGGTACTCGAGGGTTAGAGTGTTGGGATGATTGGTGAAACCGTCGACTGCCTTTATGGGCCTCGCATCGTAAGCGCGAGGTTGAACGCAAGCGCCCCCACACGTATTGTCACTCTCGAGCGGCTGCTCCTGTCCGGTACGTCGTGGGCATTGTTGTTACGCATTGACAATTAGTACCTTACTTTTACAGCTTTCATGGTGCAGCCACTCTTGTGCTAATCTCCGTCGTTCAGCGACGCAATAACTGGGTGGGCGACGAGTGGGCAAAGAGACAACAAGCTACAAGCGAAGTATCGCAAGACCATATGAAATAACAGCTAGCTAATAGCAAGGTATTGCAGGACGAGATGAAGAAACGACGGGCTAACAGCGAAGGATCGCGAGACGAGACGAAGAGACAACAAGGTGTCGAAGGGCGCGACGAGTAGACAAAGTGTAAGCAATCAGAAGTGGCAACCATATTCAAATTATCTGTGTCGAGTAGTAAACCGCAACTTACTTGCTCGACCTACCAGCTAGACTTTTACTTCACATATATTAAAGATCCTTCCTCCGATGACTCTTCATCCCAGTTTTCGCCGGTAGTACTGGTACTACACATTCCTCCATGCCGAATCGACGAGCATATTCCGCCCCGTCTTCCTGGGTATGTCCCCTTTCTTTACAACTGGTACCGCACACTTACATGCTCTCAGGCGAGTGTTATACAACTCAACAGTCGCCTATATCCTGTCACGACACCTTCGCGCACTGTCAAGGTCTCAACACGTTGTGTGCAGCACGAGCGGTATCCGTTCGTTGAATCCGTACTCGATCACGCAGTACTGCAGCCGTACATACACGACTGTTCCCTGCGTGTTCACGAGGGAGGGCGCTGGACGTCTTTTCTTATCTTCTTCAAAAGGCATTGCCGTTTGCCTCGTAATCGAGGCGTCTTCCGTGGTGACCTTCTGGTGATGCGGACCTCATGCAATGGCAAAGTTATCAATATGCGGGGAAGAGATCGAATACTCGCGAATTGGGCCGTTGAAAGGTTCACAATTACGCAATTGCTGTGACTATATGGCTAACAGTACTTCGCAGATTAGCATGTAATCGGAGGATGACTCGACGTGTTCCCCCAACCAGCATAGACATTATGAAGTCCGACCGTAGCCCACGTTATGCTCACCCCAGTCGCTACAACTTAAGGCATTTGTAATAGTGCTCGCCGTTGATACCCAATCCAAATGTATTTTGACTTGAGAACATCATATGCATAAGTCTTCGAATTTACATCGTAAACAAGTGTCCCTACAGACAACCCTTGTGATAGTTGTGACATATCAGTAGTAACAATATACTCATCGCGACACAGCGATTTGGAGGACCCTTATGACAGTTGTGACATATCAAAGGTAACAATTATACTTACATTATCATTACGATGCAGCGATTTGGAGGACTAAGTTGCATCGCGATCGAACAATGACTTCAGCTGCGTAGAACGGCAGAGGATATGGATTGATGGCTCAGATACACATACAAGAAGTATTGTTCAACATAGAGATACCAGTACAGTGTCCGATGCGCTATCGTAAAGTCAACAAAACAGAATCACAGTGTTCACAGCGTAGGGCATATAGAAAAAAAATAGTCCGAGAGGCGCATCTACGTACGGAGCCGCCTTGGTATTACTTTGATTCTTTCTTCACCCGCCTGGTCTTCTTGCCCTTGCTCGACATATACTTAAGACGTAACTTCAAGAGATCGGTCAGCGGCCAGTGGTCCGCATACTTCATGAGGATGGGTGTGCTCTCGACGGCCTACAAGATTGGGGTAAGTTTCCGTGTCACTGTCACTGGTAAGGAGAACTCACTTTCTCTATGACTGTCGCAACATCTATTTGCCTCTGCTTGACGAACGACTTGTTCTCGTCAAGATGCTTGTGAATAAGACGATCAACCTTTTTCTGTGGCATGTATGAGACCACGCATACTGTAGATCGAGATAGAACTCACCTTAAAGTCCTCGTAATCATTTGCTGCCCATCCTAAGGTATCTTTCAAGTTATATCCACCACGACCAGGGCGCCCAGCCTCACCGGAAGGCTTCGGAATCAGGCCGATGGTGTCGTCGTCGTCGTCAGTCTCATCAGACTCTACCATACCATCAGACCCGCTCGCGGTCTCCGTGGCGGTCAGATCTGATAATACAGGGGACGGTGACCGGAGTTGCACTCGTCGCTGCTTCTTCGGTGGCTGAGACGCTGAACGCGATCGACCTCTGGGCACGGGTGGAGGTGTTGTGGATATGGCACGAGAGCGTGCGCGAGAACGTGCACGGGTTGTGCGGGTGCTCGATGATGGTGCGTTGAGTGGTTCAATGGAAACAGCACGGGAGGGAGGGCTTGGTGCGGAAGATGTTGCCCGCGAGGGCCCACGGCTGGGCGTTCTCGCATCGGGCACACCTGCAGGAGAGGGGGCCCTAGACAGAGACCTCCCGCGTTTTCTGATGCTGGTGGTGTCCGCAGAAGGAAAAGAAATAGGAAGGGCGGCGGATAGCTCTTGACTGCAGAGGAGAAGGCTGTTTGGTCCAGACGGAGCCAGCTCCGTGTGGCCCATAAGCATGGTGATAGTTGCGGGAATTTTGGACTCTTCGAAGAAGGGGGGAACACGATGACTGGACAGAGACATGATTAGGTAGTCGAAAATGGTTGGCCGGTTAGTGAGTGACTGTAGATATAAAACCACTGACTTGACGATTCAACGCCTTAAGTACCGTACAAGGGCAGGCAGCCTTTTCGATGACAACTACTTTGACAATAAGCCACTTGAAGAAGGGCAGGCTGCAGCAAGTCTTCTATAAGCGCAGGACCTGCTAATAACAAAAGTTACTCACTCGCAGTGATTCGAAGGATATGAGCTTCTGCGCGACGATGATGGCTTACATTGCACGACAAAGATACGTCGTCGACGGTTACTCGCCCACAACAACCACGGGAGGGACAACAATGCGCATAACAATAGTATATCTGTCGACGAGGGATAGTATATCGTCGCCAGCGGTTACCTGTTAACTACGGGCGTCAGGCTCTGCAAGTAATACAATAAGAAGAATAAAGAATGTTGAAGCCGACGAAACGGAGTGCCGACTGTTTAATAAAGGCCGAGAGTCAGTGAAGCTGAACCCAACGACAAGCAAACAGCAATCGACGACACACACCACAAGCCATGGGAATCATCCTCAGTGTACACAAACGTCTCACCGGACGCTATGTGCTGGTGGCCCGCCTCTCAGGACACACCGATGCGATCACCTGTGTCTCCCTCTCCAAGGACGGTAGTGTTCTCGCAAGCGGTGGTAAGCCCGTAGCACATCTCGTAGATCGAGGAATAACTCACGTCGAATAGGATACGACGGCCTCAGACTATGGGATATGAAGTCATACAAGGAGATCTCCGCACCACCCCAACGCATGTACAACGACGCAATCAGCGCAGTGTCATGGTTAATTCCTAGCGATGCCTATTTGACCTTCTGCTACGCCACCAGCCTTGGTATGTTGGTCTTCTGCCGCGAGAGTGCCGGACAGCAAAGGCGTTTCGAGGAAGTCTTGGCCAGACGGCTAGGCAGCGGTACAGCGATTACCTGTGTCGCGACAGGTACTTCGGACAGGGCCGCCATGCGCCTTGCGACCGCATCCAGGGATGGCTTAGTTCAGGCGTGGGTGTTCACTCTCCCGAACAGATTGGAGAACACCTTTTCCTTGAACTTCACCAACACAATCCCTATCGGCCTAGCCTTTGCAGCCAATCCGGGTGGGGACATTTTATTTTTTGACCTGGTAGCCGGTAGAATGTAAGCATGAATTGAACTAGATAGAAGAGATGTCTAACAAGATTAAAGGCACGTACTCAATGGGAGAACCGGCGCTGTAACCTCTAGCAGACAGCTCGGAGGCATCATGTACGTCCATGTCTCACATCACGCTATCTCTATACTCGAGCCTGACATCTTCTGGAAGCGGCCATGTGGCTGTGAGCAGTCGCCCCGCCCTGATGGTTATTGATAGTGTATCCAATGGCTTCGCGTTGCACGAAGTCGATACCGGAACACATATACACAACTTTCCAACTCCCGCGCGAGCAAGAACGTTACCCAGGCAGGTAACATTCGGGGAAGGTGGTAGAGTGGTAGTTGGTGGTAGTGATAACGGTACCGTGTCGATCTATGACCGCAGGACGGCCAGCGTGCTTGAGACCTTCAAGCTAACGAAGGGACTGGTACAAACGGTCCACGTAAGCACATGACTTCGTGAATGCACATATCACTAACCAATAATGATACTAGACTGCTTGGATCGACGGAAACAGCACCATCATCGCTGCATCTACCGCCCTGAAATCGGACAACACTATATGGGTTTGGACCCGCCGTGGAGACCGAGCAAAGAGGGGGAGTTGGCGAGTGGCCATCCAGAAATTCTTGAGATGGGTGATACAGCTACTGGTAGTGCTGGCTGCTTTGGGTTTCCTGGCGCAGAACACAGCTCCACCTGTAAGCAAGTCACTAGAGAATGTGTTAATAAACTCACCAGACGAACAGAGCTATCTGAAGACGGTAGTCGATCGCGTGGTGGAGAACGTGCAAGCTTGGGACTATCTTTCCCCCCCTCAAGCCATCGCCACATACGCCCACGCAGCACGGATGGTCATTGACGATCATATCACCAACTTCAACATCCCTCCGCCAAAGCCGTTCAACGCGAAGCCCGGCAAGACGCGTGTTGCAAAAGCAAAGAAGGGAGGAAAGGGTACTGCGGCGGGACACAATAAGGGAAAGAGGACCGCGAAGGGCAAAGCTGGATCCAAAGGGCTGACGGTGTGGGGAGCAGAGTGAGTCTTCGACGAGCAAAGTTGGACATGTAGGACATTGAACGATGTATATGAACAATGTATTATGTGGCACATAGTTTGATCGGTGGGCACGACCAGTAATAGCGAGCCATAGAGGGCTGCGGCCGACGGAATTTCATGCGGTACGTGTGATGACAGAGGCGAGGAGGAGGCTCGAGATTGATGAAGTCGACGACAATGGTAGCGGTGGTGAAGAGCGGCGATGGCAATTCAAAGGACCATGGCGAAGACGACGAGGATGCACAGCGACTGCCGAAATTTCGAACAGGAACGCTGTGGTGGCGGTGTAGAAGAGGATGGTGGCGACGACGGTGGTGGTGCTGGTGGTAGCAGCGACGACGACAACGACAGTGGTGGCGATGGTGTTGGTGGCGGCGACGACAACGACGACGACGACGACGACGACGACAACGACGACAACGACGACGGTGGTGGTGGTGGCGGCGACGACGACGACGACGGTGGTGGTGGTGGCGGCGGCGGCGACGACGACGGTGGTGGTGGTGGTGGCGGCGACGACGACGACGACGACGATGGTGGCGACGACGACGACGGCGACGATGGTGGCGACGACGACGACGGCGACGATGGTGGCGACGACGACGACGGCGACGATGGTGGCGACGACGGGAACACCACAGCGGCCGCCGAAATTTCGAGCGGGATCACTGAGGTGGTGGAGGATGGCGAAGAGACACAACGACCGCCGAAATTTCGAGCGGGATCGCTGTGATGGGGTGTGGAGGTGGATGGTGGCGACGACGACGAGGAAGGCGGCGACGACGAGGACACCTCAGCGGCCGCCGAAATTTCGTGCGGGATCACTGAGGTGGTGGTGGTGTGAGTGTGAGAGTAGAGTCGCCCGAGGATTGATGCTTGATGGCTCCCAAAGCGCCCGTTCCACGAGGTTGGTTACCAGAGCGCCCGTTCCACGAGGCTGGCTACTACAGCGCCCGTTCCACGCGTTACCGTCTGTCACTGTGACGGCGACCAGCCCTTCTTGTTCATCCACCACCACCATCCCGCCCTTGCATCCAGTGGAAGTTTCCGCTGCGCAAGGTGCTCTCTGCCTCCCGCCCCCCGCCTCTCGTGCCCAGTGGAAATTTCCGCTGCTCGAGCTCGTCGTCGTCGCCGTCCCAGTCACCACCGCCGTCGTCGTCGTCCCGGTCATCGTCGTCGTCGTCGTCGTCGTCGTCCGACCACCACAACTTCACCGCTCGCGCGTCCTCCACCACCTCTCGTGCCCAGTGGAAGTTTCCGCTGCTCGAGCCTGCCGCCATCGTCACCGTCAACGTCGTCGTCGTCCCAGTCACCACCGTCGTTGTCGTCGTCGTCCCGGTCAACGTCCTTGTCGTCGTCGTCCGACCACCACAACTTCACCGCTCGCGCGTCCTCCACCACCTCTCGTGCCCAGTGGAAGTTTCCGCTGCTCGAGCCTGCCGCCATCGTCACCGTCGTCGTCGTCGTCGTCGTCGTCGTCGTCGTCGCTGTCGTTGTCAATCGCCGTCGTCGTCCCGGTCATCATCGTCGTCGTTGTCGTCGTCATAGTATACTCCATCGTCGGTCAGTCTCTGTCGCTACGATATCCTATGCCTGCTCACACGCTTCACTTGTGGGAGTGTGGCCATCAAGTGGCAGATAACGATTTCTGAGTGTCTTTTTGCTAAATATCTCTTGAAATACTGCAGCTACTGACATTTGGAGCTCATATTCGGAATCCTGAGCAAAATCCGGTCCAGAAATCATATTTTCATTTTTCACACTTGCACATAACTGTGTCATGTGACAACATCTGGAAACAGCAAAATAAGCGCCAAAAGAAGCGGTGAGTCTATACCACTGTCCTCTTGAGCTATCTGAAAGAAAGCATGTGATCATTGAGCATAACATCCTTTAGGAACCAGTTTATTGACAAAAGTATACAATTTATATGATTTGTCTACTTGATTAAGCTTCAAATTGCTTACTAAACAGTATTGACCAATCTAGCTACCTCAAATATTTTGCTTCCGCTAACTTTGCCTAGATTGGCTAAGCATGATTACATACATCTTCAGAAGGTTGCGAGTTCCAATCCCTCACAGGCCACTTTTTTGTTTCACCCATTCTCTTATTCTATAATGCTTCGTAAAATACTATTAAATGCAAAAATAATCCATTGCCACATCTGCGATTTTTATATCACTTAATATGGCACATAATATGATGGCACTCAGGTCAGTTACTATTTTACTATGCCTAACCATATATCGTGAATTGAAACATATATACATTATAATAAATTACATTGAACGCACACCCATGTCAATAGATTATTTTACCCATTTTACAGTATTTTTCGGACACTACATGATCAAAAGTGAGCAACTTATAAAATATGACCCAAGGAGGAATTGAACCCACAACCTTCTGAAGCAGTTGGTGCGAGTTGCTTGCGCACTTGGGCGCTTTTTTCGGAGTTTGGCTGAGTTTGAACCTCAAGTCCTCATCCAATACCATCCAGCTCATATCTCTCCTCATAGATGGGATTACTTCATAGTAGTTTTACCATCTGGTAGGCCTACTCCGTAGCTATAATCTGGTGCAACAATCATATCGAATGACTTAGTTTTGGGCTCTCTATCCATCAAATACAGATTCCCATAAAAAAGCGCCCAACTACAAATGTTTCTAATGGAACTTGTTACTCAGTAACAGAAGGCACATTCCCACGCATTGACAGCAGGTCGCGTTACTGACAAAACCTGGCAGATCCTGACCGAACTGAAGACGATTATCTTCGTTACACTCAGAAATCGTAACTCTAGCTCTCTGCCGCTCTTCTAAATATCTTCTGCTTTAATCTCTGTCGTTCTAATATACTCCATCGTCGGTTAGTCTCTGTCGCTACGATATCCTATGCCTGCTCACACGCTTTACTCTAGCTCGCCGCCGCTCTTCTAAATATCCTCTGCTCCCATCTCTGTCGTACTCCCGCTTCTCCAGGTAAGCCCTCAATTCCCATACTTTCATCTAGATCATCTCACCAATCTGTGCTGTCTTGCCTTTGTCCAGCCATGTCTTCGTCCACCACTGAGGTTCCCGCCACTGAGGTTCCCGCCACTGAGGTCCCCAAACTCCCGCGCGCCACTCTGTTCTGGGTGTCGGCAGACTCAAGCTTCTCCGGGGGTCTCTATGTCTCGCCCACTTCTGTTTTCTTCCAGGAAGGTAGAAAGAAGGACGGCAGTGACAGTTACAGATTCCCAGACCCGTGGACTTGGTTCTATGCCCCGACAATGAGCGGCGAACAGTTGGATCGATATTGGACTTGTTTGCTTCCCCGGCAGCAACGGTTCGACGGTTTTCTCAAGTCGTTGAACTCGACAACTGTAGAGACGAACACGCGAGGACAGTGGTGTATCCCTCCCGAGACCGTAAAGGAGTGGGAGGCCCTCGACGATTTCATCTTTCGGTGCTTCAAAATCGTGGCCAGCAAAGCTCTCATAGGGTTAGACACCAAAGTGGGTAGGAGCCATTGCCCGCGCCCCTCGGAGTACGTAATAGGGAGGTGTTTTGAGCAGAAGAAATGGGCTACAAGCCATGTTCGCAAAATACGAGCAGTGTTCATGGCGTGGATTGTCCAGCTTCAGTTTCTGGGTTTCGTCTCCGCTAAGAGGAAGGCCGAGCGGAGTGATTGGAATTCCTGGGTTGACTGGGGATACGAGCACAAGCACCTCTCGCTTTCTGAAGTCGACAATCTACGCCTGTCCATGGTCTGCACCGGATCTGTCGACGGGCAACCCATGGAGCGGATTGGGTTAATCTACGATGGCAGAGTGCCGCTCAAGGGTGTCATTAGAGAGGATATTGATAAACTCATCACGCCCTTCAGCCTACCGTATTGGATCTATTACGGTCCTACGTGGAACCCCCACGTCAACACCTCCTCATACGACGTTCTGGGCGTGAAATACTTCCCCTCCGATGACGATGTCCGCCGTCTCATGACCACCGTCGAGGTCAAAGGGGACGCTTACATTGGCAGACGTATCGAGCTCTGTGCCCCCCAGTGTCGACTGGCCTGACAGTGTTAGCAATGCTCGCCCTACGCCGTATCTTCCCTCTACACACGTTACTACCCCTCACGATGTCACTCGCATTCCGGTCAACGAGCAGACCGGTCAACGCGTGAACGAATCGCATCAAGAGTTCTTCGCGAGAATGGACGAGCGCGTGCGTCACGCTTTTGCCACTGGGACGCCGGAACAGATACAGCTGTGGACCAGTCGTAAGGAGAAGCACGCGGATTTGGAGTGTCCCACTCGGGAGGGCAAATGCAATACCCTGGTATTCTACTGGGACGTGGATGAGAATCGTACTCTACTGGGAAGGAAGCGGTGGGCAGCTGCATTCGCAGCTTCCACAAAAGCTCAACGCAGGTACAATCCTGTGAGCGACCAGTGGGATATCTGCTCCTTCCTAGCGCCAGAGATGACCGAGGAGGAGGAGGAGGAGATGGAGGAGATGGAATGGTCGTATTTTTCCCAGCAAGACAGTTCCATGGATGTAGACACCCCCGCACCTTCTGGGGCAATCGCAACTACATCTTATCGTCCTCCATCACCTCCTCGCGTTCCCTCGTCTTCTCGTCGGTCTGCATCACCCTCGCGTTACTCCTCGTCTCGTCGTTCTGCGTCACCCTCGCGTTATTCGTCGTCTCGTCGCTCTCCATCACCCTCTCGTCATCCGTCGTCTTCTCGTCGTCGCTCTCCGTCACCCTCTCGTCACCCGTCGTCTTCTCGTCGCCGCTCGCCTCCCCGCCGTTATCAATCGCCTCCCCGCCGTTATCAATCGCCTCCCCGCCGTTATCAATCGCCTCCCCGCCGTTATCCATCTCCTCCTCGCTATCCGTCGTCCTCTCGTCGTCATTCGCCTCCTCGCCGTTATCCATCGCGCCCTCGTCCTCCGTCACCGTCTCCTCGTCTCTCGTCACCGCCACGCCATTCGATCCCCCCGCCCCCTCGTCACCAACTTCCTGTTCGTCCCCCTTCCCCTGGTCCATCGGCTCTAGTTCCATCTGGAACTGCCAACGTGACTCCTAAGGAAAAACCGGACAGGGTGGTGTTACCATCTGATGACATACGCAAGACATTGAGGTATCGCTACGGCTTCCAGCGCCTTCCTACAGGCTTTCAACTCCCTCAGTCCAAGCAATTCGAGAAGGCTTACACAAAGCTCAAATTGCACGTAGCGGCATCTGCTCTCGGACACTGGATGGAGGCACTACCGGACGATCAAGCTGAAGAGTTGCGGGTCTACATCGCTTGCATCTCTGCGAAGGTTTCGCTGCCTCCCTCGCTCACAGACACATTGTCGGATCCCCCTGAGCACCCATACCAGCTTCCGCACAACTTCATCGTGATTCCCGGCCGCATTAACAGAGAAGTGTGGTACATCGTCGACCCCTCACGGCGCTCTGAACGCGATGTCTGGTACTTAGTTGCCATCAAGGATCCGCTGGCCGTCAACCAGATCTTACGAGGCAGCTCCGCGCACACCAAGTATCAACTTGCGGACGTGCTGGTGAACGCGGGGATTCCGTTCAAAACGCTTCGACCGTATCCACATCCCCGGTACCTCATGCTGCCTCCCCATCCAATGCTGCTCTTTAAACATGGAGTACCGTTGGGCCTCGGTGTACGCTCACACACGCAGTCCGAGTTCACTCTCGAGGATTACGAAGCATATCTCGAGCGTCGTAACGAGCTCATTACGAGCAGTCGTGGGCGAGCTGCGTTTTTGCGTGGCGGAATAGTCTGGCGTCTGGCGAGGGCAGAAATGGACGACCACTACTCCGTCCTCGATGGCCCGAGTGAATATCCCACTGCCGCTGACTATGTCAGTTTCAATGGCAACGGATTTGTCGACGACACGCTCAATGAGCACGAGCTCGACGTCATCTGTGGGGTTTATCGTCTCATGCCTGGTAAGTGGTATAACATCTCTTTTATGTAGCTGTCTCTCATCTACATCTTCAGAGCCCGGCACCAAACATGATGGTAATTCGCCATCGTATCGGTCGTGGTGGCCGCCTGTTTCGCAATGGGAGGGCTCGTCTTTCGACATCGGCTACTGGAATCCATCGCTCGAAGCTTGGTACCAGGATCGTTTAGCAAAGATTCGTGATGGATCGGCGGGACCGAAGACCGCATTGGGCTGGAAGTCCGTACTCAGGCATTACGAGGCCTTTACTCGGCCAATGCTCGAGACGTCTCGCGAACTTGCTGCAAAGTCGCTCCCGCGTGCTCCAAATTGATTGATCGCATGTATATTAGAATGTCTTCTCGATCTCCGTTTTCATATGATCGGCCATCTTGTTTCTCACTGTGCCCTGTATGGTTCAGCCCGCCGTCAGTCGTCTTGACATCATCCGGTCGCTTCATCAAAAAGTTACGGCAAATTTCGTACGCCTCTCGCGCATCTTCGCTTGTGTACTGACATTGTCCCGCGATAATACGCTAATGGTTCTTTTCAGATGTTTATAAGGTTAAAGTACTCCTGAGGTTACGACGGCGCACCCACTCTGCTCCCGAGATGCCTCTCTCCCGCCTTTTCCTTCGTTGTGGTCGTTACCAATCTCAGCCGTCTCCGCCCATCACGCCTACCGCCCCACCCGCCAGCTCCTCTCGTGAGCGCATACCTATCTTTACCATCGGCGCCTCTGACTCTGAGTCAGAGTCTTCCGGATCGTCGCGCGCAGGCCCGCTCAACTTCATCCGGCGGTCGCGCTCCGCGGCCAACATAGGCACACCCTCGACTCAATCTTTCGTGGCTCCGCCACTGCCAACCCCGCCTTCCGCAGCTATACCAGCCCCGCCTTCCCTCCCTCCGCCACCGCCACCAGTCCCCTCCGCCAATACTTCGGCCACCCTCATCACCGTCATTCATATCACGCAGTGGATCATGTACACCGATCCTGCCCAGGCCCTGAGTGTTGAGAAGGGGGAGCTGGTCTACCTTGGCGGGAAACCTCATCGTGTGCAGGAGAAGTTGGTCACGAAGGATTTGGTTGAGGGGATGGTTGTTTGGGCAGAGCCATGCGACCACAGCTCGCCCATGGCTGTGCTGCTTGTACAGCCCTGGTACCGTCCTCCCTCTCCCGCATCAACCTTGGCATTGGCTTGTAGCAGGTGAGTATAATCCCTTATTATATTGTTTACATGTTTATTTAGATTCATGTAGTGTTGCCTTGTGCTGCCCCTACCTTTTTGATTAACATGATCATCATGGACATTGATTCCGGTCTGCATGTATGTTCTCGGTCGAAGATATTTTTTATGTTTACTTGTTGTTTTGTGCAATTTAATGTGTATGTTCGTTGCTGAGCAGCCACACGTGCAGAGCGGGCACAGGGCGCTGAGTGGGCATCAAGTCGGCATTGAGTGGGCGCTGAGTGGGCGCTGAGTGGGCGCTGAGTGGGCGATGAGTGGGCCTCGGCTCCTGAACTTGAAGTTTTCGTAATATGAGTAAATATAAGAATATTTCTTTTTTTAGTTTTGTAAATAAGTGGGCAATGATATCATATAATTATCACACATTTTGTGCTATGTAAGCATGAAGTAATCGCTGCTCCGAAATATGAAGTTTCTCTTCTGGTATTGATAGTATAAGAATTATAAGGTTACATGAAATGCGCAGGTTATCTAAATGATGAAGTATTTGTACATCACCGCAGAATCAGATTTCTTGAACTGTTTGCAGCCCGGAAATGGCATATATTTGTAACATAATGTGTTGTAGTTTCGTTATATGTTTTCGGTGGATGAAAAGTTTACAACTACCGAAGTGATTGAAATTGTGAACAGAGATATGTAGTAAGCGGCGGAAAAGACAGAAAACTTCCCGCAGTAAGCAATGCGTGTTTTGAGGCATGCTTGTAAAGTTTCGTCACCACTGGCAATGCTGAAAAGAAATTTCACGCGATAACACGTCATGGCTCACACGGTCGCTCAAAACTCGTGGATGTTCCCAAGATCATTTGGAATAAAGCCGTATGTTCGCCCTGCTGCATCTCTCGGGCAATTAGGCTTCTTAGCATCTATGAAGTTCTGTTGCCACGGTTTCACAACATGTGCTAACAACGCGTCGCATTGCCGCGGTATCCGCACCTTGTTCAACTTTGCAGACATTTTTCAGGAAGATAACATACAGAGAAGAGTGATTAATGCGGCTAGACCAAAGTACGGAAGTCGTTATCTGTGGCCAGAACCACGATCGACCGGATAAAACTTCGGTACCGGAAGTAGATCGACAGGACCTTCCTATTCGGGAAGTGCGTGATTTGCTCGTTGCGATGAGCGTGGCGATCAATCGCGTCAAATTAGGTTGTGGTTCTCTCACCGCGACCACTCCCTCGTTTTCTGCGTGATATCATAACCACGATGGAGGCTGCTATGGGGAGGCTTTTGTACTTGAAGGTGAGTACATGTGAGGTAAAAATTATGGTGCACCTGGAAGCTGAGTCGAGGTGTCGGTGATCTAGGGACAAAGGCGTATTCGAATTCTAGCACAGGAACCACCGAAGAGATGACCCGAATGGGAAAGATCATGGGACTATGTTGTTGATGGGAAGCGCAACTCCAGTCAGAAGGCTTTGTGGCGGAGCACATGCCATTGTTCGCCCGAGCCTCTTCCTACTCCCACGCACACGCCCATATAACACTCTGACCTGGCTACGAGCGATGGTGGCTGTTCATCATTCTCGACGAGGAGTGCTCATCACAGTTTAGCCTTTCCATTGCACGTTGTCCCTGCTCGTCTGACTGGGTTTGTCGAGTCTCCGGAACTTGTGGTTCGCGAAGCCTAATCCAGCTGGCACGGCCCTCGTGCGTTTATACCCCGCATCTTGTCTTGTGATTATTTAAACCCAGCTTACCCCACACACTATGTACGTCCTTTTCCACCATCCCTCCTCACTCAACTTTTCGCTAAACAGTCCTACTCGACTGGACGTTTGTTATCTCTCTGGAAATTGCCGACTCACAGAAGGCGCAGCGTATACCCGACACCAAAGACCAATATACCCAAATCGAGCCGATCCGCCCTCTGTGAGGATATATTGACTGCCTTCGCGTCTTCGTCTTCCTCGCCGCACCCGTCCGTTTTCTCTGGTAATCTCCCACATCAATCGACAGCGCATTCTCTTGTCTTACCCTCAAGAGGTGTCTCCCCTTGTCTCTAACAAGGGCTTCGTACGCAATCCCGACAAGTTTGGGCATCCAGTTGTTGAGCGTTGATTAACGGTGCGTTTTCTCTCTTCATAATGAGATACATTCCCTATACTAATCGCGTGTAATCACACCAGTTGCGACTATCGCGAGCGTATTTCTCTGGAGTAGTGTGAACAAACAACTTAAGGTTCGCTTCTACAGTCTCATTTTTGTTCGCCCTTGCCAGGCCCAGTCCATTCCAGCGTTCGAGTCCGGCCTGGCGATGTCGCAAACGTATGTGTCTGTGTGCTGCTTGTCGCCCCTGGCAAGTATACGGCAGTTTGAGCTTGACATAGGGCTTGACACCGTCTGTTGTCCTTCAAACAGACTGTCGCTTGTATCGGGACTGTCTGCAGTTCTTCTCATATTCCATCCCACCCGTTACCGCATAGATGCTCATCCAACATACAGAGATCTAGTGTCCGTAAGTCTCCTTACGGTCGGTAGCGGAGCTTGGCTGCAAGCGGTACACCGGCTCTCACACGACCCCGCGTGTTATTGCTCCCGCGTGCACGCATCAATTCTTTCGAAGGCAAGTGTCCATGTAATTCAGTCATTCAGTGGTGTGGGTTGCATATTTTCTCATGTGTACAGCATGCTGCGTGCTTCTGCAAGGGGTTGCGGCGGTGGATACTTTGGTGTTGTGGCTGCGATACAGCCCCCGCCGCATCGTGCGCCATCGCCCGTCATCCCCGACGCGCCGACGCACCGACGTGCTGTCCATATGCAGAAATTGACGATGAGTACGGGTGGCTTTTGACGTCGGACCTCGATGAGGCGTACCCGGCGACAGAGCGGGCGGGATTCTGGGCGCGCCGACAGCGTTCATAATGATGATCCTTGCTTCTTTGATTGATGGTTTGTTGTCAGTGTGTGTTTCCGCCGTCCACACCTGCTGTTTTCTGCTGTCCCCGATGTCACTGTCCGCTCGATCTCTCTTGCATTGTCACATACAGTGTATTGATGCGTTCACATGCTATGCCACCCTTTGCTGTAATACGCAGTCTTCTGTTCTAGACGTTCCTTGTTCGAGAGTCTATAATACCACGAATATGCTAACGTTTCTGCTCCCACCCGTTTGTCTTTAGATACTCAACTGTCCTTACACACCTGAGGAACGCAATGGCCACCTCGCCAGTACACCCTTCCACATCCCCGAAAGGCGGTTTCTTCAATCGATTCCGCTCTATCACCCGACCTTCCACATCATCCTCATCGAAGTCTTCTCCAGCGCCGCCTCCACCACCATCCACCTCAGTCTCTCAACCCACACGGCGACCCCCCAAGTCAGACTCTGCACCTATCCCTGTCACCCGCCGCAAAACCCTCTTTGGTCCCGTACCCACTCATTCCAGGGATCATGCGGGAAACGGGTACATACCTGTTCAAAGGGAACAGCGGGCGGCCGCTTTGAGATCTGTGGGCTTGAAGCCCGCGATGACGATGAGCGAGATGGAGAAGGAGATGGACGAGATGTACGCCAAGGTCGTTCCCGATCCCACGTCGACCAGGAGCGGAAGGAGGGGGAAAGGGGAAATAGATGAAGAAGCAGAGAGTGAATCGCAAAAGATTCGGGAGGCGTGGTTGGCTAGGCACAACAGCATGGACAAGGTTTCGGCAGAAGGTACCAGTGAAGACGGCCACGATGCTCGTCCTTCTCCCTCTCGGTCTACGACGCATAAAGATCTCTCCTCTCCAGTCCCCGGTCCTCTACACGTAGATGAAGAGCTCACTGTCGTTCAAGGCCCCAAACCTCTCCCACCCGTTCCCACCACACCGCCGGCAGATCCTGCACGTAGGCCTAGTCAGAAGGCAGAAGTTCGATCGTGGTCTACTTCTCCCTCATCCTACTCTCCCCCTTCAGCGTGGAACCGACCCAGACAGGTTTCTGACGCCGTTACCGACAGTTCAGAGCTGATCGCGTCTGGATCGTCCGAGTCGACATGCTCGGACCCAGACGTTCCGCAAACACCGCTATCGCCTGGTGTACATGCAGATACGGCTCGCGTAAGGCGAGCATCTTCGTCTAAGAGCCATTCGGGTGGTGAGGACGAGGCGGGGAGTGATGGAGAGCTGTTCAGGCCGACTGCTGTGAAGGAGGTCATCGTCGAGATATCGGACGATGCTGGATTGGAGTTCGGACGGCTGCCCGCGTCGAAGGTAGAAGTGAGCGCAGCTAGCAATGAGGAGGTGAAGCCTCGTCCTCGTCCGCAGAAGTCGCAAACCACACCTCCTGTCGTAGAGAGGAGAAGTGGGATATTCGGATCTCGTCATCGGTTTGGCAATGCCGTCAGTAACCTTTATCTCTATGTAACCACGCGCGGGTTGCTAATTCTTCTCTGACTCGTGTAGAAACCGCCACTGGACCAACTACCGCCTCCACCGTCGTTCCCGCCTGCACAACCTCGCCCCAAGCGTTCCTTTGCCAGCCTTGGCAGTAAGCTTGGCTTTCGCCCTAGAAGTCTGGTCATCGACACGTCTTCGTCTACACTATCCCCTCAATCCCCTGAAGAAAAGTCGGCACCAGTTAACACTGTCGGTGTGGGCCTACGACCAAGACCACGACACGCACAGACTGTCGGTGCACGCCCGACAGCAATCGTCAGCCCTACCAACTTGACGATGCACAATCGGGCGAGTATGGCGATCATGGCAGAGACGATCGAGGACGAGGAGATGAGACGCCTGACAGAGGCTGCATTCCTTGATTTCTAAACAGGCTACCAACTCATCCTTACATTACTTGACCGGCTCTAATCCTGTCTACGCTTTCGTTCTGCACTCTTTTCGTCCGTCGTTACTCCGTTCTCATCGCACGCTTTCACAGACACTGGCATCTACTTTGCACGCTCATTGTTCCTGTTTTTTCTTCTGCCTCTTGGCGATTGTAGCTATTCATCGAATTCTGTATATCATCAGATGGCACATACATGTTTGCTTATTAGAGCCTAGCGTTGAAGCGACACCAATCCCATTCCACGACCATTGCTGGGAGAAATCGGGAAACGCCGGTGCTGTGTTCGCTGAGCGTGAATTTGGAAGCGTGGGCAATCGCTTTCTCTCGATATTCGAATTATGCATCTTAGTCCGAGGGTTCAACGATGCTGATATGCAGGACGCATGACCCAGTCGTTCGTCGTATCGTTCAGAAGACTAAGGTTTTATTCACTCATGGCTTATGCAAACAGCTGTTTAGTTTGCTCAACGCCTGGCAGGGTCGCCGCTCATCGGTATTCGAAGTTGAGTACCAAGCATGCACTGGATCGAGCTCGAGCCTGAGACTCTGCAAACCTGATACTGAAGCTTCAAGCAAGTGAAGGCCTGAACACCAAGCTTAAGCACTCCGGCAGGACCATCATCATGCTCCGACCGTGGATGAGGCAGGTACTCAGACCTGTAACTTCTCATCATGGCCTCAGGTTGAGCGTACGGTCTGCCAGCACGGTGGTTCTGGTGCACCCCGACCAAATATTTGCGAAGCCTCCGCCTGAACCACGTCCTTGGACCTCAGTGCATTTCAAAGTCTCTCCCCCAACGACTCCCGATTTGCAGTGGAGAAGATGCAGTCTGAAAGAATCTTATGTTCTCTCGACACTTGACCGACTTCAAGAGACGCTTCGCTCCATTCATAAGCGCAAAGTGCCGTGGCCAGCAGATGAATCCAGTTTGGCTAGGTATGCTTGGTCAGTATGTTAATGACCTCTGATCTACCGTTGATACTTCGACAGACTTCCAGCAAACGAGTATTTGCAGCCTTTACTTCAGCCATTGGTCAATCTGTTCAACGAGTTGCACAAACCTGGTGTTCTTCCAAACCCTGTACAATGCATACGTGTCGAATTTGGCGACTGTGAGCCCGATTCCCTCGTCGTCTCAACTAATTCAGGGCTTATAGGGCTCATCCAGCCATCAACGGAGTGACTTTCATAGCTCCTGGGGCTAGGAATTGGAACGCAGCCCCGATTATTGTGTCAATCGTAGGTCATATCATCAATCGTGATTACTAGTACTCGCTGTTGACAATCTACCTCGATAAAGCCGGATGCATTGTTTGATACGCATGGGGACCCTTCATCAATAGCTCTATCTGCTGTATCCAAAGCCCTTGAACATGGCAACAGCACAAGAGCAATAATCGTAACTAATTTCAAGGATATCGCCGTGTTTCAATCCTTACTCGTGCCGACTGTCACTGAAATTTCTTCCTGTCAGCCTGCATTAGCACTACGTGCCACGACGATGGCGTACATGAGTGAAATGTCGAATAGCAATGATTTTCTCAGCACTCCTGACCTGGAACCTGACGACGAGGAACTTGCGGCGGGGCCACCAACGGATCCGAAGGAGTCCCTACTGCCAGATGAACAAGTGTTTGCGACTCACCAGCGCTATTCCGACTTCGACGAACCAACGTTATACAGGGACCCCCCGAGAGCGTTGCAGTTCTTTCGGTGGCTCAAATATGCCCAGGAATACTGCCCCAAGCTCGTGGCGAAGCCGGATGACGAAATTGTCGCTACAACATACCAAGTACCTCCCTCTTATGCCCGCATGAAACCACTCTTTCCCTTCGATCCTCACCATGAGCTACCAGCTGAAACCCTGAAACATCTTAACGCTATACAGCGTCCGTCGCCTCTTGCCGCCTCTGGTGTCGAAGATAAGCTAAAAAGATGCAAGTCGTTTTCTCTCAAGATTGAGGATGTCATTACCGCAGGCTCCGCTAAGAGCGTATCCTCTCTTTATCGCTGCCGAATCATCTCCCTCGACGATCAAACGGTGCCGGATTCGCCAAGTATATGCCTCAAATTATACGACGATAGATTTCAACCTTTAGAAGGCCCCGGCAGTTGGGCGGAACATTGGCATAAAGGAATTTGGCGGAGAATGCCAGATGAACAATTCAAGGAAAATCTAGTGAACGTACTTCCCCATTACATCGGTCTCGCACGGAGTGCCGATCGGCCACTCATGTCGGAGGTGGCTGCATACCATAAGCTACGTCCGGTACAAGGATCTATCGTACCTTGGTTCTATGGAGCATACAAGGTCAATGATTGTTATATCTGGAAATCCAGCGACTATCAAGGCTGATTACACGCTCTAGTTTATGCTTCCTGGGGGATGCACCTCTTCGGTGTGCTTTTGGAATATATTGAAGGCGCCACCAACCTCGTTTCTGCCGTTCAGCTTGCACTCAACACTGATAGAAAAACTGCATTGGTACGTTTTACATATCTCCACATATTTTCCCCCTGAACTTCCGCCTAAATTGTGCCTTGTCTAGATACAAAGCTGCCGGCATGGAGCGCGGGTCCTTGACGTGGCGGATATCGCTCAATGCGACTGGCACGGTGGTCAAATTCTCTTCTACACCAATCCAAACAGCAAAATCGAGCATGCCATCTTCGTCGACTTTGCAAACACGGAACAGAGCTACAAAACTGATGAGCTGATCTATGTCAGTAATTACACTGGCATTCTCTATACTCTGCTGGATTTCGAAAGACGCGACGCTCAGAACCAGAAGCAAACCGGGCCAGGCTTGGTGCAGTCGCTATTGCAACGTTTTGGAGAAGTTGACGATTGGGACCCTGTGTCCACGAGTTTCAGTGAAAACGGAAAAGATTTTGAAGTGAAGGCGAAGGATATGTTTCCGTTCATTTCTTCTACTTAGATCGCGTTATCCAAGTATTATAGCGTCCTACATTACCTTCCACCCCCACTCTATTTCGTACATTAAGTGCATGCCGATTGACTACTAGTTCCTCCACTCATTTATCAATAGCTCAACAAAACTATGTTATATGGAAAACTAGCAAAAACCCGTGCCCTGCACGGGATACATGTAGCCTATGTAAGCGCCTCCAAAGCGCTCACTCATTGTGCGTCGTCGCTGCCGTTGAACATGTCGCGTAGTTTGTGTAATGTTCGGAACTGTTTTATATCACCTACAGTAATGTCTCAAATAAGTGTACAATACAGATATGTAAGCTGGACCCTATTCCGAAACTCCAGTAGGACTCCTGCCAATGCACACTGCACTGTGTCGTAGTTCAAGTTGCAGCCGACCCGGTGGTTGTGGTAGAGCTCAGGCTTGTCGCCGTAACTTGAATTCACACACGTTGGAAGCCAGAGCTCAATCCAGTACATTAGCATCTCAAATGTGTGCTCTATGAGGTGTTTAAGATGGTAATTCAACTGTATATAATATAGTACTTAATGGGCATAAGTATGTACTGTAGTGGTTCTCTAGTTGAGACGGCTACTCTTCACGTGGTGAGCGTGAAGTGTGTCAGCCTCGCTTCGTTCATCGGGTGAGTCAGGAGTCTTGCGCTTCATTGCGGGACTTGGACTTGGCGGTAGTGATGTTTGCGCAGCCGATGGACTTTGACAGCCAGTCTTGCGCGCAAAGCGGGACTTTGCAAATGGACTGGTCGGATTGCCTTCGGTTTCTGGAGTGCAAAGTATGAGACGATTATCAGTTATGAAAAAAAAAACATAAACTTACTCGTGGGTGTTGTAGCCAATGTAGGATTAGTCTTCAGTAAGAACTCAATTGAATCGAGGTTGATGTTCAACCGCGCAATGCGAGTTCCGTTACGTGTTTCCCATTCGTAGTGCGAGAAGGTTCCTGCACAACTGACAATACTCTTTGCCTGCGGGAGAAGAGCCTTCGGATCCTTCCAAATCTTGCTATTGGCAAGATGACACCGGAGATACAGGATTGGGCGAGACTCACGTCCCGTCACAGAAAGATATTGTGGGATCTGCATGGTAAAGGCGGGAGGGTCTACTTGGACTGTATCGACTGTGCCTACGATGATGAAGCGTGCGTACTGAGACGTCACATCTACATTAGAGCCCTCAATCACTGTGCACTGTTAAAGAGTATGCCATCAGCCGTGGTGCATGGGACATGAATGGAACAGAAAAGATATCCCTACTGATTTTGCGTCGCCAATGCCAACATACTCTTCACGCGAAAAAGTACTACTTGTTGTCTCGTTTGAGTGGAAGACACTTGCGATCTAAAAGAATATAAGATCAAGTCAGTAACATGCCCCTACAACGGTCACCGTATAGTTGATATACTTACCCGAAGATCGGTCTTGACCAATGTGCCTTGTTCATCAAAGATCAAGTCGTCGCGGTTGTAGAACCGAATCCGCAGGGGGGGCTGTGTTGTTCTCTGCGCCGCTCCCAAATAGATGAGCATCGACAGCGACAGTATTTGGCTTACTGCTATCGGGATGGGTGGGGCTTTCGAAGGCACTGATGCAAGAGATCTCGCAATATCCTGGCTCAGGCATGAGGGTGGCGGAAGTGTGCGAATGTCGGTGAGACAGCGGGTTTGATGCGCATCTGCAACGTTGTTGCGTTGTTAATTTATAGCTTTCATCTACAGCGGGGATTTAAGCATTGGATAGTTCCAGAAGGGCCAAGGATACTGAGTCGGTGAACTCGCGATCACGAAGGCGCAAGGTGTAGGTCCAACCCTTTGTGCCCCAAGGAAATAGGAGGACGTAGTGCAGCGGTGCGTAAAGAGGTGATGTGTCGTTGATGCGCTGAAGGGCTCCACCTCGGCGTCGAAGTATAATATCACGTCCATCGCGCGGCACGGTGTTTTGGTCCCCAGGAACGATAACGGCAACCTCCGTTGCAGTGGGAAGGTTATAGCGACGCTGGTCTTGTGTTGGGTCAGCAATCAGAAGCACAGCCATGTCATCGGCCTGTTCGTCCTCAAGTATCTCGTAGGCCTGCTTGTATATGCGGGTATAGCGATGAGAGTTGAAAATGATCTCTTGAAGGAGCCGCATGGTGTCTGGACACAGATTCGGGTTGCGGTGCATGCGATGGTCAAGAGCTTCATCGGGATCGTAGAAGAGAAGTTGTGCATATTGCGGGCGTTGTCCCTCAATCGGTAGAAGGCTTCCAGCGCAGTGATATAATTGATAGCCCATCTTGAAAATCCACGGACCTGGACCGGTGTTGACATTCTGCTCGTTGACATTAAACGATGTAAAGGAGAGTGCAGCATTGTACTGCCTAATATGATCACGGAATTCGCGGGCTTGGAGGGAATCACTGGTAAGAAGCTCTCTGAGCGCCGATGGAGGTGGAGGTGATGCGTCCAGATGGACTTGACCGTGATGGCAGCAAAGCCCAAACTCTGGACGGGAGCGAGAGCTGCGGACACGCTCTTCCAGCCAATGCAGAGCACCAAAGTGATGGCAAACCACATCCATCGAACCAAAGTCGGCTGGCACGATGTCCTCTTCCACGTAAGGTTTTCTGGCGCGCGGAAGCGAAGATGACTGATTCAGTGGTCTGCGATGACGTGATACTGGCTGCACGGAGGCTAAAGGACCGTATGCAAATGATAAACATCAGTGCAAATGAAGCAGAGATTTGAAGTGAACTGACGTACCCTGCTCTCCATGTGAACAATGTGGCTGAGTATCAATATCTTGAGTTCTCGGGGGTGTGGGCAAGATACTACGAAATCGACGGGAAGACGAAGTGGACAGTTGATGGAAGGAGGAAGTGGATGATGGATAGAGGGAGGAAGTGGACAACCGATGGCCAGGCGACATGGACGGGAGACTGATGGAGGGATTGGTATTAACCATTGGGGCACTCTGCGTGCGTTGAGCACGCTCACGCTCGCGGCGCATGCGTTGTGCCAATTGGCGTTGCGTAGGCGGTAGCGGGGAATCTGAGTTGAGAGAACGATTATCGGGGTTCGGAGATGACGAAGGAGTCAGAGGAGGGGATAGAAAGCGGCTCGACATGCCTGCAAAAATATTACTGATTAGTTTTTACTTGTTTCCCCGCAGCGAACACATTGATTACAGTCAGCTCACCGCTTCTCACAGGTACAGGGAGAGTAATACCCTCTGGATTAGCCTGTTGCACTTGTGAATCCTGCTGCAGTATTTGCGGCTCAGTTGTAGTAGCAGCAGGAACTCGCCGCCGGCTTGGGGTTGGAGGACTGAGCATACGTCGCCGACTTCGAACAGCCTGTCGTACTCGCTCCAGAGACGAAGTGATACGTTCCTATTAATGTTCGCCAGCGTAAGAATAAAAGTAGTTTATGATAGTAATGAAGACGGCTTACCTGAAGTGTACCAGTCCATGATCCACGGCGCCGCGCGGAGGCATGGTTATCATCCGGTTGCATGAAATTGTACGGCTTGTTGATCTGAATGCGACAAAGTATCCAAATTTCAGAAACAGGTAATAGCAAGCTGAAAAACAGGCACGTACCGAGAATCCTAGAGCGCGGTCTCTGTTTCAGACAACGGAGACATTGGGGTCCGCTGCTGTAAGTATAAAGTATTAATGAATTTTCGAGAATTCCATCCATATTCCCGACGGCCGTCGGGCGATCATCGACGCAACCGGTGAGTCCGCCACTTAGTGGATAGGGCCAGGCACGCTCGTCGGGCAAAACAATTTAATCAATTTCCTGGAAAAAGTTAATATGTACATAAATTAAGTGCGAACAGGAAAAAAGCCTTTATGAACAGGCAGCATGTGAACAGAACGGGGAAGGCGTGAAGAGCGAAGCTTTAAAGGACCGAATGAGGAGAGGATGAGTGCAAGGAGAAGGAGAGAAGGCGGGAGGCAGTGATGCGCGTTCGAGCGCTTGCGCGGTCGGAGACGTGTGTCGGGCGGAAAGAGCACGTGGGCGCGATGGACATTGAGGTATGCAAATTTTGAAGCATGATAAGTTGAATATGATAAAGAAGATAATGCTAGTGAAAGGTTAGTAACGTCTTTGATACAGCAGGTAGTACACACCAACCAAGGTCCAACCATGGACATGGTGAAGGGGCGGGAGGCGGTGAAAGCTTCATCGAATCTGCTGACAGGAGGTATATGACGCGAATCCTGGGATGGAGAGCGTTAGCGCCCTTTTCCACGCCAGGATTCATGTCATTACGCCTACGTGTCACCGGAGATTTTCGGAGTAGTTTGATGAGGAGGAAATAACATTAGATTTCAACGCACCAGCGGGCAATGAAGCTTAGTGAAGTTCAACGTTATCTCAACATGTCGAACAACAGGTACCATGGTTGTCGAGGGGGGGACGGGCGGACGGTGTGGATGGTGTGAAGACAAAGACGAAGTTCGAAGGAAACGACGCGTGTCGAATGGAAGCGCTGACCGGCTGTGCCGTTTGCCGGAGCGCCAGCTGGAAGACCAATCAAAAGTTGAGTTTAACAGCACAGCCAATGGAGAAGCGTGTTTGTCTCAGCCAATCGTGACGCGTAAAACACGGTGGAGCGAGCGCGACCCTCTTTGTATTAAAGAGGATAAGTTGTTATACACGCACACTGACTGAGCTCGACGTCCATAAGTTCCAAATACACCCTATCATCAGGCCAAGCTCAGACAACAAAGTAATATCATTCGCAGGACTAGCCTCAACCTTGAGCTATTAGCCATCCAGGAGCGTACAAATTACCATGGGGTCTCCATATGCTGGCGGTATATACATCGCAAGCTCGTGGGTTCATAGAAAACATGGGAGCGGGGGATTTTATTAATCTCAAGATACATTCGATTACATATGAGTATGGAATGACACAGACGTGTACGATATTCACGCACCCATCTATAATTAGTGTACTCCTAAACTGTAATTTACCTCTATATGATACTCTATCAGTCATATATATAGCACGATCCGTACATACTTGTATACCCGAGCGGGATACATCGTGAACGATGATGAATGGGCGTTACCGATAGTATGGCAGCGTCGACAGATACTGTATATGCTGGACAATGTATCAGCGCTGCGTGGATGTATGGTGATTTTGCACGGAAAACTCACGAGATACAACTGGATATTACGAGATGCCTGCAGCACTACCCCACAGCACTCGCCGTCCATGGTCCGCGAAGGCAACATCATCGGTGCGCCACCCATGCTCCTCGAGCCCCGTCTTGAATAGCTTGAAATGTGTCGCTGTCCACAAACTGGAACGGTGCAACGACTTCCGCAGGATTTCCATCTTCCGTTTTGAGTTCCTCTCGTCGAGGTCTGAAATGTGGGCAGGCAGGTGGTCAAAGAACTCTTGGTTGATGAGCATCCGTCGTAGAGCCGAGGCATGCAAAATTGAGCGTAGTATGTCGTCAGAGTCAGCCTGTGGGTGGTAGAAAATAGAGATAGAGTGTCGTCGAGACTGTGAGGGGTATAGAAGGTATCGTTCGTGCTTTAAGGAGCAGAATGAGCGCGGAATCATCGTAAAAGTACACCAAAGACTTACATCGAATGAATTCACACAAGCCTCCCATCGTTGTCGCTCAGCGGCGGTAGCCGATGAGAGTACGTCTTCTATCTGAGGTGCTAAACGCAGGTAGTTGTCTCTTCTCACTTTATAGAACTCCCCGAAGAAACCTGTCTGTTCAGTGGCGTCCAACTCGGTCAGGGACACGATACCGCGCGACGGCTTGGAGATTGTACCAGGGGAGACTGCCACGTATTCGCTGGCGAGCCTGCTGATCCGTGGTAGTGTAAGCATCTCGAAAGAGGCCACTTTCAGCATCCATCCCGTGACGATCATATGCAGTGGGACCGACACCGCGAAGATAGAGTAGAGGTAGGCGGCCGAGTGAGAGAAGGTCAGAAGGCCAATGCCAGCGGCGTATCCTAGTAGTTGCCCAACAGATGATTGAGATTCCGACTTCGCTGCGACGTCCCCCATATTCCCTTGTTGAGCAAAGAAGCGCACAAACTTGATGTGGGTGGTGAACCAGATCTACAACAGCATACCGTGAGCATTAAGGGCATGGGCTATAAACTGGACAACTAACAGCGTTGCCAATTAACTTGAAGACATTGCCGCCGGCTACAATTGCGCGCAAGGTCAATAAGTAGTACGTCAGGGTGGCATTGCATATACTAACCTGCGCACATCAAGAAGTAGCCAGTAGTTGGAGGTGCTACCAAAGCCGCAAGTTGAAGACCTGATCCAAGCAATACTCCGGCTGACCCTAGGAGGTTGAAAGTCTTGGGATGGCTATTTATCGAAGTCCAAGGTTAACTGTGTAACAAGCGCGAAATATAGCGGCCACTAACCTGTCGAAGTAGGGCGAGAATCTGCGTATGAAGAAGAGTTTGACCACCTCTCCCACACCGTCCTTAATTATCCATTGTACTGCAACAGCACCGAATATGCTGCCTTCAGCACTGACTCCCACCGACACTAGCAGCGCTTGATTGCAAAGCACTGAGACTACAGTGCCAACAATAGTTTCTGCGAACTGTAGGAGGTGGTAGGCGAGATATCTGTGTGCGACGTTAATAACTAAACTGGGCGTGACTGTAACAAGGGATGGCGTACACTCACGACCGGTGAACCGACTGTGGATAGTTGGTTGGCAGGAACATCTGTCGTAGCCATGCTGTGATTTTGCTGAACTGAGATAATCGTTGACCAGGCTTCGACCCCTGCAAAGCAATATCTCTCCATTCCTTCTTCACCTGACCTGTTTCTGACCACGTTAAATGTCTTGCTCTTCCGTCGACATGTTCTATAGCGAACGGGCCTGTGGGCAATCCCGGTGGAGGAGGTGTCAATCTTGTTTCAGTTTCTCGGTGAACTCGGTGCTGCACAGACGGCTTGGTCGACTGTGTCCTGCGCTGTAGATTTCGAGAGCATAGTGCACGATGACGAGGAAGAATAATACGTGGATGAAGAAGTCCAGGCGCAGCGACGAAATAGTTCATGCTTCACAGAATATACCTAGTTCTAGTACGAGCCGGCGTTGTCTTTCATACTTGAGTCGTCGTCGAAGTCTCCTGGTCGCTGTGGTCGTGAATGTGGACAAAATCAGAAGAAATATGACGGAAATTCCGCGTACCGCTTGCCGGTTCGATTCAGCAAACGAACCGAACACATGTGTGGGCTCGCGCGTTGGGCGCTACAATACTACAGCTTGGACTGCTACAAGAATGGCCACCACAGTACAGTGAGTCGTCTCTTCCAGTCTTGCATGTAATAAACAATAAACAAGTAAATGACATCCGTGTGTAGAAGGCAACTATTGCGACTCGCGCTGCACCATGTGCGGACACACGGGTTCACGCGAGAAGCGTTGTCACGCTCTGTACTTTCCCTCCCGCAGCCGCATTCTGCTCCTTTGAGCGAAACAGCAGTATCAGCCCTATTCGGCAACGGAGAAGATGCTCGTAGGACACTAATTGAAGCTTGGCTGAACGAGGGTCTCGCGGACATGAAAAACGCCCCGTCTAAATCCCTGAAAGACATTCTGAGCCACAGACTGCGCTACAATGAGCCAGTGTTGGCTTATTGCCAGAGGTAACATATCTGCATGCATTAATTCTCATGGTTTGATATGTGTATATCCAGGCATTTGCTACGCTGGCTACACCTTCTGGTCTACATATTTTAGATGTCAAACCTGCTCTAAGACATAGCACCTCGATAGCCGACGAGGCCTGCAACGTACATGGTGATAAAGCTATTGGAGTAAGTTGACAGACATGGTTGATATCAGAATAGCTCCTAAATTACTTCGCATAGCCGTCATGGTATGCCGCAGGGCCTCGCTCGCTGCCGTATATACAGCTGCCGGTAAGCTTTCCCCGTGATGGTTTTTTAGAGCGCGCTGAATTAGACGTCTAAACAGAGCTTCACCAACTAAACTCGCCTGGAACGGCGAGTGATTTTCTTGCCGACCTAATTCATACTTCCTCGAGACTTGAGAACGTGGTGGATGATGTTGGACAATTCTCTTCTTACGTTGGCAGAAGCTGGATAGGGATCATCAAGAGTCGGGGAGTTCTCTTGTAACTATTAATATTGTTCATAGCAAAGGATGCTAGCTGTAAGGAACTTCTTCTTTGGACTACAATATGCTTACCAGAATTTGAAGAGATCGGACCTCTATCATGAAACTCACTATCTCCATAGAATTTACAGAACTGAAAGCTGACTGAAATGCCGTGGATAGTGTTCAAATTGATTCATCGCAGTCTGACACAACGCCCTCTGATGTACAAAGTCGCTACCATTCAGCAGATTGCCATACGAGAGTTGACGGTAATCGAACTCAGGATCCTTGTATACGAGTATGCGAGGACGGGTACGGTCACGAATATATTCTCGTAGGAGAGTACGAATATCCTTAGCTGACGTTCTACCGCACCAGTGAGCTAGGCTAATCTTCCATGGTTGGCTGCTTTAGTATTTCCCGAGGCGCATCACTCGATCGTCGGCATGAACGTTATTTCACAATAGGCAAGGGTCGGCGCTTTCCTCCTTTCCACCACCTTCCACACGAACAAC
This sequence comes from Irpex lacteus, assembly GCA_001986395.2. NCBI lineage: Eukaryota > Fungi > Basidiomycota > Agaricomycetes > Polyporales > Irpicaceae > Irpex > Irpex lacteus. Next base: position 32,683 of record MQVO02000048.1, on the reverse strand, counting down.
CATGTCGTCTGGGTGAGTTCGCGTTCATACGTTATACATTATGCTGATATAAACTCTATACGTTGTAGAACAAATAAGGGGGCGTCAATGCACCAGTGCCTGCGCATCACCGAGATACAGTCGTTGATCTTTGGGTCTCTCAGGGCCTCCGAGTGCGCACAACTCGCACGTACCTGCAAATTGTTCTACGAACAGGCCATGGATGTAGTGTGGGCGGACATCGATAGTCTGATCCCATTTGTCCGATGCGTGGCATCCGATGCCTTGGTATACACCGTCACAGTACCTCGCCAAGCGGTGCGCAATCGGCCAGGCTCTCGTAATATCGACATCGTGAGTTCTTTTAATCAAGCATTACAAGCATTACAGATATCTTACCTATATTTGGTGTGTACCAGAGTTTTAGCCGTGACCTCACATTGTTCGACTGGTTGCAATTCAGCAAACACGCGCGTAGAGTCAAGAAATTTACGGACACAAATAGCTTCCAAAACCTTCGAGATCGGGGGAAACATCCTCTCAGTACTACATTCTATCGACTCACACCAGACGCGACGAACGTCATAACACAGTTCATCCAATCATACAACACCGAGCATGCTCTGTTTCCCAATATCTCGACTTTCCAGATCTCCAGCGTCCGAAACGGCGAGTGGTTTCCCAAATACGTACTCTCCCTGCTTGCCCATTCCGTACGGTCGTTTATGCTCGACTTTGGCTTTCCCTCTCCGAGAGGCGCAGATGGCTACCTCGAGTCGTGTGTAGATCTCTCAGAGGTGTTGCCCAAGCTACAAATGGCGTGGCCCGGCCTCCGCTCTCTGCACCTTTCTGCTCATTCTGGAATGGTAGGATTGGGCGGCTCCATCGAAGACTATTTGGACGACATTAACGAATGGATACAACGTGTCTCGCAACTGCGATCGTTTCGCGCTGATATCTCTCTACGTGGCTCCCTCATCAAAACCCTCTCCACTTTACCCCATCTGTGCTCACTCGAACTTAAGGGGGGGCATGCTACCACACCTAATCCCGACCTCAATCAACTCCCGACTCCGTGCTTTCCTTCGCTTACAGACTTAAAGGTGGTCGTGGACGAACCTGACTCCCCCATGCCACTGCTGCATGCTCTACAACAATCAAGGTCGCTCCTGACCGTTGATATTGAATTGTGCTATAGGCTACATGAAGATGAGATCATCACTCCGGCGTCGAGGGTTATAGCAGCTATCTCACAAATTCGCTGCTTGAAGAACATCCATCTCATCCTGAAGGGGTGGGAGACGAGTTCGTCCTCTCCTGTTCTGTCCGGAGAACTCCTGGCGGCACTGTTTCCGATCCGAGGATTACGATGCCTCCGATTGGTGGGATTCTTCAACACATCTCTCACAGACCAGGACCTGAGCAATGCCGCTACGGCGTGGCCAGATCTTGAACTTTTTATTCTTGACGATATTAAAGACCGAGACCACTTCCCGGTTACCCCAGCGGTGCACACTACACTCGTTGGTGTCCAGGCCCTCTACAATGGATGTCGGAATCTAGCACAGGTCTGCCTCGCCGTGACGGACCAACTTCCAAGAATCAATAATTCTCTTAGCATACCTCAAGGTCAGGACCGCTCATCTGCTCTGGAAATGCTGCTTTTGGGGTTCGAGACGACCGGTGGTCACGGTTCAGAAAGCGGACGCGATGTTCTCATGGCCTTAGCCATTCGGCTCATGTTTCCTCGACTTGATCAGCTCATTGCCATCTCCTCCGACTCAATCAGCTGGGTCAACCAAGTGGGCAAGAACTGGGCTCGCTACGCAAATATGGACCTCGGGGAAGTCAAAGAATTACTGGCAGCCCATGCTCTGAGTGGTCCTAGGAGAGAGCACGATGCCTTGGGTAGTATTAGTGCCTCCGATGTTGGTAATTGACCAAAGTTGACGGAGTAACCATGCAAGGTGAGCTCGAGCGTGAAGTCATGTAGGGGCTGAGCAATACAGTATCTCATTCTGATCTTACCAGATATCTGGAACGTACGACTTTCAGCACCGCCGTACCTATGTTCGGTTGGGCATTAGTAGTATCAGTGTCGTTTCTGGTCCGGTATTTCAAGCTGTACTATCCGAATCTGTCAGTGCTAGTGTATGCGATGTTGTGCTGATTCTCAGTATGTAAGCAGTATTCTTAGTTCTTTGTAGATGGAATGTTGTCGTTGGTAAGGGGCCACGTTAAATTAGCTTCGTAGAGACTTGATGTTCCCTGAACGATGATCCTGATATTACACAGCGCAGGTTACGATGACCTTGACCAAATGGCGCATATAACTTCCACTGTTGGTCGGCGGGGCAGCTGGCCATTGCCGTATAAGCATGCAGCTGTTTGCGGCTGTCAGTGATGGCAGTACTTGGCCAGCCTGACTCCAGACAAGGTAGGCCACGACCCGGAGTTATTGTTGGTAAACACTTTATATACGACGGGTCTTATACGTTTCCGTTGCTACGTATGCTACGTTACTTCATGATACGATTCCTTGTTGCCTACGCCTTCTGATTCTGAAGAGCTGCGTCTACTTCGGCATCAACATCGTCAAGAAGATCTTGTATGGTGAGCTTTGGAGCCCATCCAAGAGATCTGGAATGTGGACTCCGCGCGCGAGAGTTGCTCCCAAAAAGGTTCCCAATGAACTGTGGTGATAATCTATGAAAGATTCAAACAAAACTGGAGCAGACATCTCACCTCCGAGCCAAAATATTTGACGAGCTCTTCAGGCGTGAACGTTGACGGTTCGTCTGTTTGAATCAATCCCCGCTTGACTAGGGATTTCGCGATAGCTTTGCTGAGATTATACCATGTCACTTCGCCATTCTCTCCGAAATAAAAGCCGTTGCGTCCATGTCCAACCTGTTCTGGGTTTGAGACGATCGCGTCGTACAACTGAATAAAGAGGGAGGCCTCTGCAGTCCATCGCAAAATTGTCAGCCACGCATCGCTTGAGAAAGAAACACCTCGACGAACGCTCATCAATGTTGATATAAGGCCACAGCGCCTGGCCTTTCCCTACTATGCCCACTGTCCCTCTGGCGATAGCCACCTGAATAAGCGCGTGCAGTCCTTTGGAGATGTTGTTGGAAATTCCGGCATCCACAAGCAGATTCTTTGCAGGAGCCCAGATAATGCCAGGGGCAACAATGTAAGACTTCAAGTATCCTGTCAGAGAAATAAGCCTTAGTATAGCCCGAGGGTAGAGCTATGATAATGTCAACCTTCATTATCTGCTTGGATGATCGCTAGATCAACATTGCGGTGGAATGCCTCCGGAGGAAGAGACCTTTCGAGGTCATCGGGATCATCGTCACTGAAGATCTTCTCTGAGATACCAAGCCCCTTGGTACCAGCATCGCCTGCCGTCAAAAAACCTGGAAGCAACGGAATGAGAATGATGACGAGTTCACACCAAATTGGTATGTGACCGAGGAGTACGTACCAACCCCCGACGTATGTATTAATACCGGAATGTCGCCAGTCTTCTCGTGTCTTCGCTTCAAGCCGACTAGCAAGGCGTTGGCTGCACCCAAGTCATCTGCATCGGCCTGACAGGGCCGTCTCAGCTTGTCATGCCACAAGACAAATTGTATGAATGTACCGTAGAGAAGACGACATGAGCATTCTCTGCCAGTTGCTCAACTAGCGGCGTATCCTTGAAGGAGCCGACGACTGCCTTGACACCAAGTCTCTCGAGCTTCTTCGCTTTGTCAGAGTCACGGACGAGAACCGTTATGTCAAAGCTATTCTGGTTAGGATGGGAGAGAAGCCTAGAGAGTACAGAACCCCCGATGTAGCCTAAGGCAAGAGGACATGTATTAGAGTCTGAGAGTTACAACGACGCGAGGGAAGAACTACAAACCAGTGGCTCCAAGGAAGAAGATCGGTATTTTACTCATCCCTTTTGGCTGATAATTCTGTGAGTGAGAACGGATACTGTCTGGTGGGCCCGCTAACGATTCCCTTATAATGCGGGGAAGGAAATTCCGTAGTATCGGATATCCGTTAACTTCGCCCAAACGCAGGAAGAGGCGTGTCCAGCCAAAAAGTCCGCGACAAGTCTACAGAGTACTGTTCGTCTCGTAACGAAGAGGGATGTAGAGTGATACATTGGTAATGCTTAGAATAGCTACAGTATCCGATACCGGCATTTATATGGCGTATGAGAGAGTTGTAGCACTCACCACGGTGCCCTAATACGTCTTCAGCAGGCGCGGGGCTCCTTCGAGCGCAGTATTTCTGTCCCACCACTGCTACGCATCTCGGGCCTCGGGCCTCAGTATTCGCATAAGCCTTGACAAACTATCTTCTTCTAGGCCCTTCGGCATCCAAAATAAGCAAACTTCGCGGCGGTTATGGGACTATTAGAGAAGGATGTCCTGCTCAGTAACGATTCTCGCACTGTCATCACCAATAGGCATAAGTCAGGGGATGGATTGAAGACACCGTGACGTTTCACGTCAGTAATGATACTAGTAGTACCTCTGGCCGAGATACGACGTTTGTCAGGCGGTATTTGTCAAGGGCATGTCAAGCGAGGCTACACGTTTACGCACCTGATCCTGAAGGGAGACACTTGTGAGAAGTGAGAACTTGAGAGCTCGAAGAATGGGATCAGTGACGCAAGCGCTGCTGGCAAGCCGTCCGAGTCGACAGCCAGCACCCACTTCCCGAAAGGGCAATGTAGTTGTAAAGCCGCGGCGCCCGTCATATGACGCAGAAGTAATCATATGCATAGCGAGGCTGGAATTTATTCTTAACATACGCGTGTTGGGTTTCAGTGTAGCAAAATCCAAGGCATGAACAAATGCGCGAAGATATGCGAGAACGTTCGGAAGTTGGAACAGGACTAGTAAACAAATTGCTACTAGTAAAGGCGACAATTCCAGAAGGAATGCTTAAGTAAATATGGCGCGTCTCATGCTGCATATCGTCCAGTATATCATTACGAGGATACGGTGTGCTGGGAAAGAACTAAGTTCTGAGAGACTCGGACAACTTTTTTCTGGAGATTTGAGGGCCATCACGCTGGGAATTCTGGACGTAACTGTATAACTTAAGCCACGGATCTCTGTGATAAGGGGACTTGAAAAGACTTATACAACTCAGTTACTACGTAATTAGTTATCCAGATCGCAGACTTGGCTTTCTATGCTTTCTGGTTCTGAAGGGCTGCCTCGACTTCAGCGTCTATGGAATCAACGAAGTCTTGTGCAGTAAGTTTCGGAGTCCATCCGAGAGATCGAGAGTGAGGACCACGGGCGCGAGAGTTGCTTCCAAATACATTGCCAAATTCCTGTCGGAAATTACATAAGAGAACACTAATGGGCAAGGATGATCGACTAACCACTGAACCGAAATACTCAACAAGTTCCTCGTCTGTGAACGTCGAAGGTTCATCCGATTTGATCAGTCCCCGTTTGACTAGAGACTTTCCAACGGCTTTGCTGATACTGTACCAGGAGACTTCACCATTCTCTCCGAAATAGAACCCGTTTCGCCCATGATCGACCTTCTCTGGGTTGGAAACAATCGCATCGTATAAAACGATGAAAAAGTCGGCCTCTATGATCGAGTACCATGATTTCAGGAGCAATGTAAGAAGATTTAAACACCATCACCTACGATCGTTGATATGGACTGCAGGCCATACGGCTCGTCCTTTCCCAACAATGCCCACTTTGCCTCCCTTGATAGCTGACTGGATGAGCATGTGAAGCCCTCTCGAGATATTGTTGGAGATCCCAGATTCGACAAGTGTGTTTTGAGCTGGAGACCAGATGATGCCGGGAGCAATGATATAAGACCTTACATAACCTAGGGATTACGGGAATTAACCATTTGACAAGCCAACGAAGCAGACTGCAAGTGTATGCATACCTTCTTGATCAGCTTTAACAATCGCAAGGTCAACATTGCGATGTATAGCCTCGGGAAGAATGGATCTCTCGAGGTCATCCGGATCGTCGTCACTGAATATCTTCTCTGACACACTTAGCCCTTTCGTGCTGGCCTCTCCTGCTGTCAGAAGACCTTGAAAAGTAAATTAGCTTTAAGTACTGTATCTTAATTGGTCTCAAAAAATATACGAAGGCCTTACCAAGTCCAGAAGTATGTATCAAGATGGGCAGATCGCCGGTCTTCTCGTGTCTCTTCTTCAAGCCTACAAGAAAAGCGGTCACTGCACCTAGGTCGTCTGAGTCGGCCTGAAAGTAAAGTAAGCATAAGTGGCTGTTGTTCATCGTACTCCTTAATGGACGTACCGTGGAGAAAATGACGTGCGCGTTCTCGGCCAGCTGCTCGACTAGAGGTGCATCCTTGAATGAGCCAACAACTGTCTTGATACCAAATTCCTCGAGTTTCTTCGCCTTATCTGAATCACGAACGAGAGCTATGATGTCAAAGTGTTCCCTGTTGTGGTGGGAAAGCAGACGGGAGAGTACTGCGCCCCCGATATAGCCTGGGTTGAACAACGATGCAGGTCAGAGGGCCTCAATAGCGATAGCGGATTCAGTCGGGATCGCATACCAGTAGCTCCTAGGAAGAGAATGGGTGTTTTGCTCATCGTGGTAATTGATATAGCTGTATCGAGTATGATTTGCAAGGAACTTGTCCTGGACGGATGGTATGTTGATCGACCTTTTATAGTGAGCAAGATACTCCGTGAAACCGATACTCCGTGAAGCCGGACATCGTTCAACGTCACCCACAAAGATGAGAAGCTTTTCCAGCCAGAAACACTGTCGCAATGCAACGAAAGACTCGGTCATAGACCTAGACGACAGCACACCTGTAATTCGGATAGACATTAGTAATCCGCTATACATATCCGATATCGGCATTTATTTAGTCGTCCTTGGAACTCACCACGTTCTCTACCACCATGCATACGAGCGTTGTGACTATTGCCTCCATCCTGGTGCGTGACGGCATAGAGAAAGCAGAGCTCCGTGTTCTGTATAGACATTGACGACATCTAACATACGCAATACGCCTATGTGTCGTCATAAGTCAGTCAAAGGCGAGATATATCCGCTTTACATACCCAGCATGGTCTCAGCATACTAATATCATGATAAGAAGCAAGAGGCTAGGAGCAGCTAAGGAGTCGAGCAGTTAGAGTTTCGAACTTCAGAGTTGACAACGGCTTTGGACAGATTAACCACTGGCAGGGAATGCTGTTTGCCGATGCCGGAATGGAAAGTTTCTTGAATGTTGGTTGAGCTGTAGATACAGACATGCGTGGTTAGTGACTTGAGACTAAACGATCTATGTGACTGAGGACTTGGAGAACACAAGTAAGCATGGTAGACTAGTACTCTTGTAATTGAGTTACTGTACCGCGGACTCGGACGCATGACGCCTCAGTTTACGGTAAGCGCTAACACCTGAGGCCTGACTCCCAGAAAGGTGGGAATAGTTTGACAGTGCTACTTTGCAGATCGTGCGCGTGATCATCGCTCTATTCGTGAGATGTTTTGTGAAAAAAATGTGTCTATTGAGTGCAGAGAATATAACTGGACATTGCGTAGATGAATGCGAAAGAATATGCAACCAGGCAGGAATAAGTCGAGACGAGGCCAAACAAATAGGAGAGCGACAATGTTTAAAGTTATGAACCTTACGATATTTATGAAGGAAAGACCTAAGGTATAGAAACATCGCGTGTCGTAAATCGTGAATTCTGACGTGACGAGGAAGTGGCCAACGGCGCGGGATGCTTGGGAATGAGGGGGACTGATGATGATACCAGCCTGATGCGCGGAAGCGATGTGGGTATGTGAATTGTATTGCATGAACGTATTTTTGACAAGGAGTGATATCGAGCGAAAGGATTCACGCCATCTGCTGAGCCTTGGCATACTTTGCAAACCTCTGATAGACGGGGTCATCGGGTTTCGTTTCTGGGTGGATCTGAACCTTGTTTTCCCATAGAGCGGCCGAAGACTTCGACGGATCAAAGTGGGCAGGATCAGACAGTCCACTCGGTGACTGTGGTGCCCATCCAGCACCGATAGAAGACGCAACAAGAGACGGAACCATCGTCATAAGAGAAGACCTAGCACAAATGTTAATGCACGCGCAACAAGAGACATCTGATACGCGAACTTACAGTGCAACGGGGCCCTGGTCAGGGTGGGCTTTCCGACTCCTGTCCACGTATGACGACGCACGCATACGTCCACCACGAAGGTTCGCAAAGGTAGCCAAATTGTCCCGGACCAGCTCGATGGCGGAGTTCCATTCCGAGGCGTTCGGTCGTTCGACGGGTAATTCTTGAGGATCACGCATAAGTCTGGTCCAGATGAAGAATCGGTGCACGGGAGCATTGGGTATAAATCTGAGGAGGGCGCCGAGAGGGATAGAAACAAAGCCGAGAGCCAGGGAGATTCCCCATTCGCGCCCACCGATATGCGTAACTTGGAAGGCGGCGCCACCGACAAAGACGATCAAGATCTGAACACCAATCTCTGCCAAGGACAGGTCAGCGTAAAGGACGAGCATGTGACGCTACACGATACTCACCGATCAATGTAATACCCATGAAGTAGTAGTTCCTCTGTATACCCTCAAAGATATTGAGCTTGTTGTCGAGTCGGCGAGAATTGATCGAGTTGAAGACCTGAGCGAACACGAAAATGTTGAACACAAGCGTCTGGACAATACTGTCATGTTTCTTCTGTAAGGCTGCGTCGCCCTCATGGTGGAACCCGAGAATCTTCGCGCCTAGGAAGTGGAAGATGAGAGTGATGATAGTCTGGTATGCTGACTGTCCGAAAATCTGCTTGTACATGTCGACTGTGAACAACGCGGCGTCCTTCTTCTCAGGCTTGCGCTCCAAGGACTTGTATGATGCGGGATCAGTAGCCAGAGCGAGGGCGGCGAAAGTGTCCATGATAATGTTGATCCATAGCAGCTGCACGGCGGACAAGACAGACTCTTCAGATGCAGACGCGACAGCAGATACGAAAGTGATGATGACGGCGGTGATGTTTGTCGATATTTGGAATTGCAGGAATTTGCGAACGGCGTCGTTGACAGCGCGACCCCAAATAATGGCCTTGACGATAGAGGAGAAGTTGTCGTCCATAAGGATAATATCGGACGCTTCCTTCGCGACTTCCGTGCCAGCAATACCCATAGAAAAGCCGACGTCGGCCGTCTTCAGAGCAGGTCCATCGTTTGTTCCGTCACCCGTCACACCAACAATCTCACCAAGTGATCTCAATTGCTCGACAAGAACCTTCTTATCCTCCGGTGACGAACGCGCAAGAACCTGAAGACGAGGCACAACTTCCAACCGTTCTTGTGGGCTGAGCTGACGGAAGACTGGACCCTCCATGATGATACCACCTGGTGTGTAGATTCCGCACTGCAGGGCGATCGACCGGGCTGTGAGGACGTTGTCACCGGTGCACATCTTCACGGTTACGCCCGCCTTGTGACATTGGGCGACGGCCTCGCGCACACCAGGTCGTAATGGATCCTCAATACCGGTGATACCGATGAGGGTCATGTCCTGCGCGAGAATATCGTACGGAACCTATGAACCCAAGGTTAGCATAAGTTGAAAGATATAGAAAATACCAACTTACCTCGTCATCCTCCAACGGTGCGTCGCAGCCGCGAGGTGGCCAAGAGTCCATGTCACGGTAGCAGAGCGCGATAGTTCGGAGAGTCTGGTTCGCATAGAAGATGATCGTCCGCTGAATATTGTCGTTGACTAGTTCGTCGATCTCCCTCGTCTCGATGTCGCCTTCATAACCACCATCCTTCTTCACCACAACATGACGCGTACACTTCTTCGTCAGAATCTCGCTCGCACCTTTCAAGTAGAGTCGGTACCCGGCATTGTGAGGAAGCTTAACGACGACGCCCATAGCCTTCCGTTCGCTCGAGAACGGGACCATCTGGACGATGTCGGCGCTCTCACGCGTCTCCTTCCAGTCGTCCCAGCCGTTCTGCTTCGCGAACTTCAAGAGGGCCGTCTCCGTCTTGCTTCCGACGAACACAAGTTCCCCGCTCTCCGGGTCCTTGTCCTCGAACGCCGTGGAGTTGATCGCGATCGCAGAGTTTATGAGGTCCTTCAGCTGAGGGCTCAGTACGGTGTTGAGTTCGGTTTGGTCGATGCTAAAGTCCTCTGCGTGCTTCCTCGCGCCTTCGGAACGGGGCTTCCCGCCAGCTTCCTCGCCGGCGTTCGTCCGTGTCTGGTTTGCAGAGAGCTCATGTACGAATTTGCAGTGAATTCCGATGGAGCCAGCGACAACGGTCATCTCGTTCTGAGTAAGAGTACCGGTCTTGTCCGTGCAGACAACCGAAGCGTTTGCCATCGTCTCGCAAGAGCCAAGTACACGAACGAGCAGCCGCTCCTTGGTCATCCGCTTCGTCGCGAACGCTAGAGCGAGTGTTACAGCCAAAGGTAGACCTAGCGGCGGATAAATTAGCAAACTGTATTTTGCGAAGTACGAGGGAAGATGACAAACCTTCAGGCACAGCGACAACAATCAAAGTCACAGAAATGATAAGAATTTGTACGAACGCGATACCTTTCTCGTTGGCTGTCCGAGGCGGGTCGTTCGTACCGAGTTGGACGAAGAACCGAATCATTAAAGCTGTGAATAAGATAAGACCCGCCGCACTTCCCAACTTGGCGATCAGTTCAGCGAGATCGTTCAATTTCAGCTGCAAGGGGGTATTCTCGGCGTCTCCTCGTAATGCTGTACCACGAAGACAAAGTATCAGATATGATAATTGAAACTAACATGTAAAAAAGCCTACCCATCATGATACGGCCGTTGAAGCTCTTGGTACCAACAGCAATAACGACATATCTTCCATAGCCCTCGAGAACCTTGGAACCGGATACGATAAAACAGTCGGTGTGGCCGTGCTCTTGACCCTTCGGCGTCTTCATCAAGTCGTCGTAGGAAACCTTCCGGATAGCGTCGGACTCGCCGGTAGCGCCACTCTCGTCGCACTTGACATTATGGCCGGAGAGGAAGACGCCGTCGCACGGTACGATCTCACCGGGTTCCAGCAAGGCTACGTCGCCGACTACGACCTGCTTGATGTCGATAATCTGCTCAACGTCGTTACGAATGACCTTGACGCCACGTTCTTCCTTCTTCTCATTCAAAGACTGGAACTGGCGCTCCTTCTGGAAGTCGTTGAGGGAACCGACCATAACCTAATCAGCAGAAATATCAGCGCGTATAGCCAGTAGGAAGAACGTTTGAAATTTACCACGATGATAATAGCCACAATGATAGCCACGCCTTCTACCCAATCGACCGGGGGTTCGCCTTCTGGCCTCGGGGTTCCGAAATCTTGGAAGAATCCAAGAGCCAACGAGACAACGGCTGCGATAGAAAGAAGTACCTAGAGAACGGAATTAAGTAACTGCGCATATATGCGGGTTATTGAATCGAAGACTCACCAAAACTTTATCCTTCAATGCCATCCACATGAGCTGGAGCAGACTCTTCGTTTTCCTAATCGGAAGCACGTTCTCTCCAAACACGCGGTGACGGTCTTCCATGGTGGCTGCGTAGACTGCCTGATAGTCCGCGTCGCCCGTCAGGTTCTCATCCAGATGGCTATCATCGACCATTTCAGCCTCCCCTTCCTCGCCGTCATCCCCTATCACCTTGATGTCGGGCACCGCATCTCCAGCAGCCCCGCCACCACCGGGAGGTTCATGTCTATGAGACACGCCATCCCCAGCCCCGGTTCTACTTCCGTCTCCGGGTCCGTGGGTTCTACTTCCCGCACTCGTGGCAGTCGCGTGGTCGGATATACCATACTTCGCATGCGTGCCCAATCCCTTCAGCAGACCAGTCACGCCGCCCATTTCCGTAAGCGCAGGCATATTCTTAGGGTCCACAAGCGATGCAAGTTGATACGGTTTGAACTTGAACGGCGCAGCGTCAATGTCGGCATCTAGCGTAACGTCGGGAGCGGCTGGCCGCTCGGGCTCTTTGTCGTCATCCGGGTTGGCGTCGTCGCTTATCGAGTCCTTGCCTTTGTGAGACTTGGAGCGCGAAGGTGAGCGTTCACGGATGGTAGTCCCGGCGTCACTTGCTCCGTCGAAGTGTGAATGGGTAGGGGATACGGAGGGCGCCAGGGTGTTCATGGAGATAGAATGGGAGTCTGGGTCGGTCTCGCTGCCGACAGAGCTAGCATTGCTGCCCTTTCGTCGATGGCCTCCTCCATGAGACGACGGATGAAGAAGTCCCAAGGACGAGAAACCGCTATTCGCGTTTGGATTATTATCGCGAAGCGCTAGAGTAGAAGGTTGAGCGAAAGAAACGGATGGTACGGAGTGAATGGAAGACGTAGGCGAAGCTGGTACATGGGTAGCATCTGAACCCCATGCAGAGCCTGTTGGAGAACTAGGAGCGTCGATAGAGGTTCGTCCCGGTCTCAGAATTGAGGTAGGGCTAAGCAGGCCGCGGTCTGACGTTGCGTTGTGCGGCGAACTTGAGAGTTGGCCTGTAGCCTCCGGACTTGAAGCTGCATGATCCTCCAGATAATGTGGGGGTGACAAAGAAACGTTGGAGGACAAGTCAGAGGTGATGATAGTTGGTATTTCTGGCCTGCTGTCCACGCGCAACCGAGTGTTCAGGTGGGTGTCGGAAGCGCCGTTGTCATCATCGTGAGACATAGGTAGGCTATTAATAGGTATCGCGGAGGTCGAGATGCTGTGGTGGGGAAAACAACACAGAGAATACTGAAAAGTCAGGAGCAGGGGGGAAAGAAAGGTGCATGAAAGAGCGTGGTCAGGACGTTTTCAAGGAGCTCTCACTGGCAAGAACGAGGAAAGGTTCCATTCGAACTGAGGCGGTGTGGGCGCTTACAGTACGTGAACCTCCCCTTTTTGGACGAATATATGCCCAGCCATTCGCCCTTCTCATGTAGCTCTCTTATGTTTCTACCAGAACCAACTCCTCCGCAGAATATCTTGCACTGCAGCTGTCGTCGCATATACCTTCACTTGAGCGCGACTATGGCAGTGGCCAAACAGCATTTCCGTCGGCACAATACTGCAGGCGGCAAGGCCAAATACAGTCATAGTCCACCGCCTCCAGCCCCAAAAGCCAAGAACATTCAGTCTAAGTACATCCGCTGGGTATGCACAGTCCGACGTACCGAGACCACACTACCGTATTGTACAAGCTCTATGCGATTTATTATCAGCCGTAGCAGTACAGCGGGACACAGCACACAGTAAATGCATGGTTATCGGCAGTTGTGTTTGCCAAGCAATCCGGACCCCCGCATTGGCCTCGCGGAACGTACAACGGTTATCGGTTGACTCAAGCATGTTTACAGGTCGTACCGGAGAGCACAGGGGAACATCACTACTGCAAACTCCGCAGGTACACGAAATATCAAATGATCTCAGTCAACCAAGATTCCAGTTTCGGTGAGTCAGTAACGAACCGCTGCTCGATTAGGTTCATGTTCTTCCAGTAACTGAACTTTACTAGGTAACCGTCATGTACTTACGCACTCCGGGGGCAACCTTGTGTGTGGTACTAAGTTACAGGGCGTTATCTTTCGAAGGAACCCATTATCCTTGCCTCCTACACCTCTCCGAGCAATTGGTATTGGTTGGAAATGACGACTTTATGAACACGGTCTCCACATGAAGGCGCCTTGTCGCCTGCGATCTGACAGGTTGAGTTGCCTTCACACCTCACCTTTCCAATGCCTGCTAAACCCTTCAAATACACGCCACTCCATTCTTTTGAGGCCACGCCACCTTCGACGACCATCGCCTGCCTTTCGGACTCTGCGGCTTTAGCATGTTGCTCATGACAGGTTTGTTTTCCAACTTGCGACGAACGACGCCCTCTATGCGCTAGCGCTACCTACAGCACGCGAACCTAAACGCGTCTTCCCTAGGTATGACATCGAAATCCAACTATCCTGTTCCGTTCATACTTTGCCTCCCACGTCGATATCAATACATGCCTGATATGCACCGTTCTTCTAGGACCAGTCAAAGCGCTCTCAGGACCCTAGGCAGGTAGACGGGACCGAAGGTAAGGCTCATGATCAAGAATGATCACTGCGTTCCACTGAAGCGTCAAGATATCTTCTCAGGTCCGGTACTTCAGCAAGAACATCTAATGAGCGGCATGTGGACAAAGCACATCTAGACAGCGCATCATGACATTCCCAGGTATGTCGAAAACGCTCGACGAGCCAATCAAACATACAAAACGTTGCTATTCAACATCGCCACGCGGACGCAATCTAATATTCGCGCGCCTTCACCCAGGTAAGCTCTGGTACTTAATTGAAGACGTCGTCAAATTGTTGTTATCGATTCATTCCATACTCAGGTACCTTTGAGATGGCGCTGTGAGCCAAGGCTGTGCGTTCTATAGTGGTTCGATAGAGCCGGAGAGGTACTCTGATTCCAAATGTACTATCGCAGAGTTGCTACTATCCAACTTATCAGATATGCATCGCGCACGTTGGTTCGTCTACTTGTAAGTTTTGGGTTCGAAGTTAATGTTGTAAACTCAACTAAGGTTCGGAAAGTCCCGCTAACCTAGTACACAGTAGATGCCGTCAAATATTCCAACTCTCTGATAGTAAGTATCTAAAACCATGGGGAAACCCGAGATAGATTACGATGCTTATTCACTTCGTAGGCCCTGTACGACAATTCGGGCGAGTACGAATCCATAGAAGCTCTAGTAAAGGGGGCTGTGTACCCAGAACATGTGTACGAACCCTACTTAGCTGCCCAGGTGGATCCTAGATTTTACGGTACGGCGGCTCTCCCTACACCCTTGGAGGTTGCATGCCTTGCAATGTCGTTGAATTCAATACCGTAGGTTCCTGATGGCATATCTCTGCGCGTCTGATTAGAATCCACCCTTTGACAGCGATGGGCTGACCTCTTCCACCTGTGCAAACCATATCCGTCATTGTGGGTTCAACTCCCAGCTTTCATCATGTATAGATAGGAGGCTGATCCACTATAGTCCTTTCACTGACGTCTTTGAAAGCTTCATTCAATACAGAAGAACCGCGTGCTCTTTCCGCATAGCCAAGGAGAACGTCAATGCACACGAACTTCTATAATAGAGGCCACTGTCCTGTACCTGTGTGAGTGACGCTCTCTTCTTCATCGACGGATCAACATAGTAGACCAGCTGATCACTTACATAACCGTATTCATCCTATTCGATTCTCAGAGCCATATACACCTGACAGACACCCTGGTTCGTCTACCTTCTCTTCGATTTACAAATCCTGTTGACCTGACCACCCACACAACTATGCGTATGCACCATATTTATCACTCAAATACATAACGTAAAGCCTCTTTGCAAGATATTCAGGCCTTCATCACCATCGCAACTGACCCCGACACGCGTTGATCCTAACCTGCCCTATAAAGCAACTTCGTGACAGCTGACGGCATACCGAATACTCCAGTCTCATTCTACTCGCATCTACTCGAGCCTGGGACGATCTACACGCCCTTTCGAACTTGCATGGTTCCCATAATGAGGACGATCCGAGCCTATTCGAGCCTTGCGTGACAAGGATGACTCTGGGCTTAGAAGCTCAGTATGTGCATATCCGGCAGGTGCGAAGGTCTTTCAAGGATAGTAAATCGGAAGCCACAACGCACGCCTCGAAGCATAGTTATCGTACGAGTTTCTCCGAAAGCACACTCTTGGGCTTGATGCTTGCACAGGTTCACCACATTGCATGAGCGTAGTCGAAGGTAATTTCGGGTATATGCTGCGTGTTGGTATACGCATACCTATGTGCGTGCTGATCGTATATTGGTTGATTCGAACGCGTGACAAGCAATACCCCAGCTCGAAAGTGTGACATACTGTGAGTAGAATTTTCGAATGTCGTGGCACTTCCCTTTCATGATTTCAAGCTTTAATCGTGGCCCTATGCGAGCATGTCCATGAATATCCTCCGTCGCAGTGTCCGTCCGCAGCATTGTTCTACCCACGAGCACTGCACGGACGATAGTATCCCGACTGTGCCGTGAGTAGCCTGAGAGTATTACGATGCACAGTATGCACTGCAAGAACGCATCTAAACTACCGCCGCGGCACACTGGTCAAACGGAACAAGTACTTCATTCGGACTTATCACGATTTAGCGCACTCCCGGGGCAAAACCACGTGGCTAGCAGGCGGCTAATGACAACTTCATGCCAGTGTCTCTTGCTCGCAACTTCAACGTCTTGTGGCGTTCTTGCATGAAAGTGCGGATGGGTATCGTAAGTTGATCGCGTGCCTGCTGCACAGGTTACTACAAACTCATATGGAGTCCATCTAGATCCGCTCGCTCGAATTAGGGGTCAACTTGGCTTTAATGTCTTGGACGCCGAGAGCCAAGAACAGTGGTGACGCACCCAATGTCGTGGATTCGTACAAATCGCGGATGGTGCGCATAAGTAGCATGTTAAAAAGCTTAGATGCATTTGTGGTCCGATAGATCGCTGTTAGTATTGCAGCATCTCTTCCTGGACGGCGGAAGACTGTATGGCTGTTAGTGCTGTGAGTGTCTTCGCGTCACTGAACCCAAATACACGATGATGGCATATTTCTTGGTTCTTTCGATGTATAGCCATAGCCAAGCTGAGACTCATGTCATGATCGACGCACCTATGATTGGTAATACGGATAAAGCATCCGTAAGATATCCTGCAAGATCCAGGCTCCAAGCCCGGCTCACTACAATACAGTACACAGTCGTTCATTCTTAAAAGAACATAGGAAGCTTGGCGAGCGATCAAATTGGAATCAGGTGCGAAGAGGTGCGAAGTCCTTCAAATCACAAGCTCTGAGCCCAGGCTCCTACCCAGCACTCCCTGGCGTCGTCCAATCTCACCAAACGTAGGTTATTCTTTGTCTCAGTAGAATTACCGCTTGCTGTATGGCCACCGGAAATGACCGCGAATATTCATGATCCGACTGATGGTACCACTGTAATATTAAAGCTCCGACGAAAACGAACTCAGATTTAACCTAAGCACTTTAAGGACGACGCCAGGGAGGCTGGCAAACAACATGGGCGCTGTGCTTGGTCAGCTTTTCACACGCCTGCGTGATCTTGTCTCTGTCACTCTCCAGTCACTCGAAAGTAACATTTGTGACTATTGCATCACGTGCAGAACGCGACGCGTACTGGCGTGTTTTGTTGAGAGAATTTTGATTGAATTGACTTCCTCTATATGACGTTATCATGGCTTCTCAGCAACGTTCTCACCCCCCAGATGCGGCTTCTGCTGCCCAGACAACCCCGAACAATGATGAGATACGTGCCAAGATGCAAGCACACTTCAAGAAACGCCCCTGCGATTGGCAGCTCGAGCTTTACCGTGCTCAGAAGAATACCAAAAATATCATCAGCATTGCACGTACTGGATCAGGGAAGACACTCACATATTTCCTACCCCTTATCGACTCTACCGACGGTGTTGTGATTATTGTTACCGCTCTGAATGTTCTCGGGGATCAGTTCGAGCGTGAGGCACTTGCCGCTGGGTTCTCGGCAAAGTCTGTTAATGGAAAGAACGATACGAACGAAGTGTTCAAGGTGAGAATATATGCTATTCGTGGAGATCCATCATACACCTTATATCTGTCCAGGGCATAAAGAATCTAAAATACCGAGTCGTCATATTCAGCCCCGATATCATGATGAAGCGAGGTGGACGCTGCCAGTCCATGCTATGGTTGGACAAGAAGTTTACTGCCAAAGTCGAACGGATCATATTCGACGAAGCGCATTGTGTTCCCCAATGGGGCAAGTCGTTCCGCGTAGTATACAAAGAAGCCACAAATATCTTGTTTTACTTGCCGAAGACTCCACTGTACCTGTCGTCTGCAACTATCCCCCCGAAGATGATCACACAGCTAAAGGAGATGTTCCATCTAAACGAGCAAAACACCATCGTCTTTCATCGCTCGAACGATAGGCCGAATGTTACACTTGTTGTTCGCCGCATGAAGCACCCTGCAAATTCGTTTGAAGACCTCGCGTTTCTCGTACCAAAGAATTGGAAGACCGGAGATCCGCCGCCAAAGAAGTTCATGGTTTTCTTTGACAACAAGAAGGAGGCAGAGGCGGCGGCAGCGTTCTTGCAGAGCCGTGTATCCTTGGAGCTACGGCAGAAGCTTCCCTGGTTTCATGCGGGGATGTCGAAATTCTTCCGACTGGAAGAGGTCGGGAATCTTCGTGGAGACAATGGAGAGGCCTTGCAGCTCTGGGGTTTTAAAACAACCGACTCGGGTGGTCTCGTAAGTCATCTTCACTATGAATCTCGAATGTAAATGCTTACCGCCATCTTCAACTTGAAGGGGCTCGATGTTCCTGATGTCGATATTGATGTCCAATGGAAGGTCCCCGGGGATATGAACACGATGGTCCAACGGTTCGGACGTGCTGCGCGTGATGTCACCCGTAAGGGTGTTGCGATCTTGATTGCGGAACCCCAGTTCTTCTATGAAGAGCAAGTACGTCTAGAACACGAACGCACAAAACGACGCGAACGGGCCAAACGCAAAGCACCTAGAATTACAGATCGGCCAAGTTCTCCGGCCAAACGAGCACGCGTTGACCAGTCTGAAAACTCCGAGACAAATTCGAGGACACACCAAATATCTCAGACGACACTCGGTATACTTTCGCCATCTTCTCGTGCCAATCGTATTTCGAGGGAGTCCATCGCACCAGCTGAACGTCTTGGTGCTCCGCAGTTCTCAGTGGCTGTTCCTACACTCATGCGAACACTACCAGTTGGTGGTCAAGCAGACGATTGCAACGACGAGCTTGATGATATGGCAGCGAGCGAGAGCGAAGAAGAGGAAGTCACGGAGGTGAATGCTGATGCGGAGGAAGAGAGGCGAAGAGAGGGCAGTGGAGTTAAGGTTACAGAAGACGAGGTGATTGCCATGCTCGAGAAAGCAGTCAATTTGAAGTCAAAGAAGGGCAAGTCAACATCTCACCAGCCCCGTACCCTTGATCCAGAGATGTGTCTATTTATCAACGCTCACGTCCTTCAATCACCACGTAACTGTCATCGTTATCATACGAACGCGTATTACGCAAACGACAAAGCTCGTAAGTTTTCGCTCTGTTTGACCACAGCTGTACATGCGCTAATTGGATTGGGCTTAGCGAAAGACTCAAATTTCTGTTGTGATCGCTGTGCTGTGAAGGAGCCAGAGATTTGCTGCGACATCTGTCACGAAGCAAGGATCCTTGAGCTTATACCAGTTCGCAACGACACTGCGATTGCCAAGACAAGAAAGCCTCGCAAGATCAAGGTTGACAAGTTTGCAATGTCGTCTCAAGAGCAAGAACTTCGTAACGCACTGTTTAAATGGCGAGAAGAGACTGCGAAAGCTACATATGCACAATACGAACGTTACGGTGGGGATATCCTGATGCATCATTCCCTCATTGAGCGAGTTGTCGAACTCGCTCATGTGCGCAGGCTCGATACTACTGACGATCTGCTCAATCAGACGGGTTGGTGCTTCTCGTCTCAGTATGGAGCCGCCGTACTCGAGTTGGTACACAAGTATTGCCCACACGCTGCGTCTACACCACAGACTCCTGCCTCTGTACCATTCACAACGGTCCCTCTTAGCGAGTCACGGGAACAAGAGCGATCTACCGGTAGTACAAAACGTGTGCGTGCAGCGCCAACTTGCAGCGTCTGTAATACCAAAGGCCATCGTAGTAAGTAACTACACACGTTGTCTAGCATTTGCACACTCTCACTCGGCATACACTGCGCATTAACAGGCAATAGTCCGTTGTGCAAAGGAAAGTCAAGTACAGCTTGACTGCGGTGATTGATAGGGCAGGTTCACGGACAGCCTAGGTGCCGGGCCTTTGCTATAGTACTGCAGTGGATCAGAGATAGACATTATAGCATTGCTTCGAAGTCATCTACATTGTACTCCTCATCTATATCAAGTTCTTCATCATCAATCCTAGAAACCTCTGGATCATTGGACTCCCGCTCATTAGTAACAGTAGTACTCGTTTGAAACTTGAGAATGCCATCGTGTACATGATCAGGAAGGTCATACGACTTCCGACCGTCCTGAACTTCGTGCGCTTTATGCTCGCGAAGCATCATACATAGTGCACGTATGGTGTTAGTGATGTTCGGAGGTGCATGGCGAACTGTTCGGTGCAAGAGATGAAAGTTATCTTGCATAGTTCGGTGAACACGTCGAAAGATCTCTATCAGCGGTGAGTGCTTTAGAATCAATTGGAATGTCCTTGTATAACCTGAACTTCCGTAGACGACCTACTCGAGTACACAGAAAAGTATTGTTAGCTGATTTAGACCCAACAGAGACAACACTGCTGACGCTTACCTTGATGTGCAGATTCATTAACTCCACCAGCCAATCAACAGCGCGAAAACCATCTCGTTTGCCAGTGGGATTACAAAGCCAGTTGAGGCGTATCGCCCTCCTAAAGATGATCATCGTGTCAGCCGAATACGTAGCAAAATAGACTAGACTAACACGCACGATAGTTTCTCAGGATAGACGTACTTGAGATCATTCGCGGTTTTCACAAGCTGCGCTGCGTACTTGTGCTTTCCAACGCTTTTGAAAATGAATGCCCAGTGTAAGAACGTAGCTTCTACGCGTCCAATATCGCCGTGTTTCATAGCGTGAGCTAGCTCGACGTAATCCAGCAGGCGAGCCAGTATAAGAGAGTTGTTACGAAATTCGTGATCCTTCGAGCCAGCTTTATCCATGTACTTCTGTGCCAGTGTAACCGATAGGCTTTCGATTTCTGACCATGTGGCGACCTTCGAAAACTGCTCAAGCGTAAGACCTCGCCGCTTGTCGACTTCGACACGCCAAACATCCAACATACGGGCAGCGGCACATTGTAGAATCAGTTCGTGCAAGAGTCGATAGGTAGGCTTGCTTCCGATACGTCCGGAGTCATGCGGGCGTACTTTGCATGCTTGTTGGTATAACCCGTTTGGTTCGGTGCGCTGAGACTTGGGCTCGATGAACATTCTCCAGATCGCCTCCGCAGCCGCCATCTGCATGTGGAAAAGACCAAAGACAAAGACGATGTTGCGAAGACCGCGAACTGGTTTGCGCTCAATCCGACGGGAGGCCTGTGCACCCTCGAGCCGTTCTCCCGTGCCCAAATCACCATGCACGATGACAACGTGGTCACGGATATCTTCAACGCCTGGAGTATCTGTCGGATCTCCGATATTGGCTTGTGCGAAGAGATCCTCGAGAATGTCGGATTGGCCATCGGGAGTTGTGGAGTTTATGTCCATCGCACGACAAGGGATGTGAGTAGTTTGCTTGACCGGAATTTGCATAATGGTCTCAGGGAAGCCAAGACGATCACGAAAAGATTCGAAGTGTTCGCCGTGCGTCACTAGTGCGTTACGGAAGTGCCAGGCGAAGATTCGGTCTTGACGTCCCAGCTCTTCAGGTCGCGGCGAGTGCAGCAGGTCGATCCAAGTACGAGTCGGCCTACGTTGCTCTGGCGGTATGGCGGGGTTGAGCGGGTTAGTGAGCCATAATGGGCCACAGTATTCCAGGTGTTCCGCGACGACGTCATGTTCAAGCGGTAAAGCGAGCGCCGATGTTGCGTGCTTGAGTGTGTCCTGAGGATGCTCGATGGTAGGTGACCAACTTTTGAAGTCGATGTCGAAGTTGTCATGGGCAAGCGCAAATGTCTTCGTCTTCGTCACGCCGCGCAGCTTATCGTGAACAGACACGGAGAGAGAATTCACCATGTTATGAGTCGATGTGACTGATACTGAGAGTCCCGCGTGAGCGAAGACCTCAACAGCGACCTCGGGCGTGGAGTTGGAGTGTAAAAATAAGCCCATCACAGCGGGCAATGCATTACACTTCTGGTTCGTACTGAACAACAGAATAGACGAAATAACAACACGTCTCTGGTGCGGGAGTGAGCACAGGAATAGAAAAGGAGCGAGGATTTCACTCACAATAATAAGCAGCTTCCTTCTGCGATTAGCCGCATTTTGCTGCCTCTTTCTTCGTCGCACAGCTTGAGATTCCTCGCCAGAACTTGCACCCTCAAATCCTCCCCCCTGCTGTCCCCTCTCCGCATCGACGCTTCCATGACCCATATCCATCTCCTCGTCTACGTCGTCCCCGAGCATGTCAAGGTCGGCCGCCCACCAGTATTCGTCTTCCTCATCCCATCCATCTTGCACGCGCTGACTGTTCATAAGAAACTCCTCTTGACGTAGGGTTCGACGCGGGTCACTGTCCAGTAGGGTAGCCAGAAGGGCGGACAAAACGGGAGCTTGCTCTTGCATGCGGTGCGCCATGCCGTCGATGGTGAAGGCGTCCAACTGTTCAGCGCGAACGTGCTTCGCACCTATATGCCAGCCACTCTCTTTCTCCGCCATATGCTTGATCTCCTTGGTGAGGATTGTCTTGAACTTGGTGAATGTGAAGTTGTTGGTCGAATTTTCGAGTGCGGAGTGCGAGGCCAGGAATGCAAGGAGGTCCGGCCATTGCTGAATGAAAGTCTGCTTCTGAGGGTGCCCATCGTACCGGGAGTTGAGCAAAACCGTCACCAGAAGTTGAGAGATGGAGTGCTGGCCAAGTAGTGAGAGCACGGCGTCGACAATAGCGAGGTCCATGCAAGGTCGTCGAGAGGTCGTCGACGAAGCGCCGCGCCTGCAGTTAATGAGAGCGCGTTAGTAATGTGACCGATTGTGACAAACCGCGTACCTCTGTGACCTCTCACCAAAATCGGAACGTGCGAAAAGCTGACCAAGCACAGCGCCCATGTTGTTTGCCAGCCTCCCTGGCGTCGTCCTTAAAGTGCTTAGGTTAAATCTGAGTTTTAGATTCGTCGGAGCCTCATTATTACAGGGGTGCGATCAATCGGTACCTGAAATACTCGGATATCCCCGACCAATAGAAACTCGAGCCCTACCATTACTGAGACTTAGAATAACCTGACGCTGGTGAGATTGACGACGCCAGGGAGAGCTGGGTAGGAGCCTGCTCTGAGCCATGAGAGCCCTGAAGATAGTGGTCACAGCTTCGTGAAGGGTATACGTGCCTCCGATACTATCGACCGATGTCTGAAGACTGTGCACAGCCTCGACGTTGGTACAAAATTGGGTAGATGGGGCGATAAGTACTGTACTTCTATGTCAGAACATTGACCGAGGGACTGGAAGCTATCACGGCTGTGGGTGCGTTCATTTCCATCCGTAAATTTTTCATGCCACATATGTCACACTTTCCAGCACTCCGAGTCTGCACATTGAACTCTCTATGCTAGGATGACAGTGGTTGAATTGAACACAGTACACGAGTACTCGGCTGACCCACTCACTTCGCAGGAGCTAAACAGTCGCTTCTTGGACTCACGGCGGCGTCACTACTTACTAGTATGCAACGGCGTATGGCCAGCATTTAGTTGCATGTTCAAGTTGAAAGCTGTGAATGGATACTATTATGAACTGTCGGTACGCTCTGTATAGCCCGGGATAGGCGGCGCTAAGGTACGCTGACAGCATCATTCCGATTCTGCGACATCTACTGATTGTTTAGTTCGAAGAATGAGTTTGGGAGGACCCCTCTGGAAGTAATGCCTTACATATCTGTGGGTCATTTTTGAGCGTGCCATACTCCACTGTCCTATGCAATGATTGTTATTATTAAATATAGGGCAACGAGCAGCAGCAACTTTTTGCACGGAATGAGCGTTTGCATAGTTGCCTGCAAGTACGAAAGAAACAAACAAGTTCAATCAGTAGCGCTGAAAACTCCCTAGATCAGGTAGAGAAGCTGCATTTCATACGGTAAGCCGTGTAGATACTAGTGTGTGGTCCAACTCTGAACTCATACGCCTTTTGAACGTTAGGGTGTGAGACTAGCTTTATGCTGCGATAGCCTCCCCCTGAAAAGCGACGGCATCCCGTTCCCTCGGACATGAAGAAGGACACGGAACCTAAAGAGCCAGACTCAGATACTACTAATATGATGTTACAGCCGCACGATAAACTTGTGTCTATCTACTGACGACTATAGCACTCGTCAAGTGGCCTCTGAACGGCTCTTGATGCTCCAGCTGCTTGGCATGTTCAAGGTACGTACTATGCGCGACGAATTACATCAATACGGCCGGATATTCAGGCATGTGATCGAGCTCCCAAGGAGAGCGTGAGTCCTGTGTGCTTCAAACGGGTTATGCAATAGTTAGGCCTCACCTGTAGGTGACCGCTACAATTGCGCAGTACTTGTTGCCGTCACATGAGAAGTGTGTTGGGCGCAGCTCGAGAATATACTCAGGCTACGTTACGGAACCGGTAAGTCAACTTCTATTGGTACCGTATACATATCTTAACATAGAAGACTTACTGCCACTGTCTTAGGGAGGGTCCAACTACTGCTGTGCAATCCATGTCCGGTGACCGTTCTGTCTCCCGATCACCGTATCTGACTCTCAGGAGACTGAGGGACACCCTGACCTTTGAACGTGTTTACCTCGCTCAGAGGCTATGCATGCCTCGGAGCTTCGGTCATGATGTACATAAACTGGAGTCACGCTGCTTTGTTGGCGGCGAGAACTTGACGGTTGACTTTCCAGCTTGACGAGTTATAGGATCAGGAATACACGCACAGTGTTGACATGGGTACACGAACGTGCTGCATGTGCGTGGCTGGGACTTGGAATGTGATGGATGACGCCGGCGTGCAGGAGCGCAGCAAAGACAACGGTGATACCGATGCAATACTGCGCCAGTTTTGCAATGGTGCCAGTTATACATATATGGCACTCTACAGTCTTTCACAGCCTCCATAGGAATGTTGCTTGACGAAACTTGAAGGGATAGCTGTATACAACAGGCGCGCGAAATTTCCACCATATAAGTGATTTAGTTGAACGCGTACGGTTCCATAAAGAGAGTCTCATAGTCACAGTCTAAACGACATTATGAGTCGATAGTGAGTGTATTTTAAGGCCGCAGGTGAACTGAGTTGCACACTTCGAACAATGACTGGCGAATTGGAGCGAATTTTGAGCTTTCCTAATGTTGTGGCTAAAGGTAGTCCAAACTTTGGAATCTCGTTGGCCTTGTCTATGATGCGGTGTATATCCGCTTCATGAGGTGCTGCGGGGGACTTAATACTCTAGCGGACATAGGCTTGTGTCAACGGGACACTGAACAGCCTGCTATGTCTATTTGGCAGCTCCTCTCCGCGGGCCCAATGTCAAGAGGCTAAACCCCACGATCCTGATCCATCGAAGATGTGAATTGGCAGAACAACTAAAGCAGAGTCAGAAAGGCAGTGTAACACTACCGCACCCGCCTGAATCGTATCTAGGCGAAACGAAAACAATGAGCAAACGATTACGACAATCTAGCGAGCGCAGTATCCTCGAAGACTTCTTACCGTTTCCTATTGCTTACCTCTGCTCCGATCTCAGAGAAAGCACCGCCTCTTATCAGCCCCAAACGATATGCCCAGGACGGATGCAATGAGAACACGGCATGCGTCTTAGAAGAAGAATGCATAAAATTTCTGACTTCCGACGTCATCCCCACGTCAGTGTCGTACGCGCACACGTTTCCGTATTGTTCCATGTCACACTTGCTTGTACAGGGTGTTGTACAAGTTTTTCAACCGCAAATCTACGGCAAAGGACCCGTGTGCGCGGTTGCTACCGACTGGAGATTGCGGCGTAATTGGCATACTTAACGTGTACCGATGTGTGGCCGTCTTCAATCAGCAAATTGAGCCATGGAAAATACAAGGATGACAACCCCTGATGCGCATCATAGTTTTATGCAACTTCGTATGAACTTGGGTTTGTAAATGAGACTTGAATATTAGGATTTGAGACGCTACGGACGGTATGGTTAACGCGTTGCACGTGAGTAGATAGACATGGAAAAAGGCACACCGTATGAGGTAATGATCCTGATCAAGCCAAGCAAACGATAAGCAACTGTCAACAGTTGTGGGTCCACCAATCATTGATCAACTGGGCTACATACTTTGATCGATTACTGCACATATCCTCATTTTCCGGGAGGATGCGTACCTTCGTCATAGAGCCAGGACTGATCATTGGGAGTTTGTGCTGCCACAGAAATCAAGCTGTATCATGAAGAGACTTGCATTATGTCGGGTGCATCGAGAAGCCGAGGAAAATGTCGTTAGATGATCCGCCTCCGTACTCAACGGTGTTGAAGGTTAGAAACCGTGTATTCGATTTAGAATAGGACGATGATATATAGATGTCTATTACGATATACCTGTCTTTTATCACGTAAATGTCAGCCACGTCACGGATAAAGGAAGATATAACTTACTCTCAGCGTCCCAAACCACTAGATTTCGTCAAGGCCGGCGTTCAACCCAACGGGCTGAAGATCGAGGTCTACCAAAACATCCGGCTTCTCAGCCACAGCAGGCGCCGCCGCACGAATCGCTCTGAAACCATTTCTCCAGCCGACCACAGCAGAGATGAACATCAGCAAGTCAGGGTATACCTGTGTAAGAGCGTTGGTCAGCCTCCGTATTGTATCGGCAAATACGTCAAGAAACAAATAAGCAGCAGAACAAATTGCGGCGCAGTGAGAATATACGGCTCAAAGGCGTCTCGTTGGACATTTGCGGGAGCGAGTCGCGTCTCCTGTTGGGTTGTATGCGGGAAGAGGAGTCTCACCGAGTTCTTGAATAAACCATGTTCTAGCGACCTGTTGAGATAATGGAGGTCAGTATCTGATATCGAGCTTTGCTGTAACGCGGTGTGACAAGATAGCAAATGTAGATACAAGTGCTGAGTTCCAAGCTATCCAACCCAAAGAAACATGCCCTTGGAATGTACAGCGTTCAATCTGGGTACACCAACATTGTGCAAGGTGTCAGGCTCGTTTACCAAACATGCACGCCGAATCTTATGCAGCCACTAGAAGGAGTACACGCATAGAAAACGCAGGCGGCAGTGCAGCCTCGATTACATATTACCAGACCCTGAATCATTCTGGCATCTCCACTGGAATAGTGATCTGGTTGTAAACCTCCTGAACGAGTATTGCAACCCATTCGTGGATGTCTGGATTATCCACATAAAGTGGAAGTATACGATACAATATCGCATCCTTCAAAGACAGGGTCTTCGCAAAGATCCCTGAGCTTTGAAGGGCGGATATCGTACCGCAAATATCAGTCTTCCCCGTTAACGAGACGAATCCTCATGCCAAGGATCAGACCTCGAGGCTCCCCTGCATAGCCTACTATGACATGCGAAGCCATGGAGGTTCACGTATGCGTAATACCGCGGCTCCCCGCCGAGCAGCAGCCAGCGATCCGCACGTTCGAACACGTACGAAAGCACCAAATTAGTGGATAACTGGAGCGGCTAGAACATCTGCGCACAGCCTCTGCCAACTGTAGCGGAGATGGGATGTAATAAAAGGGACGAAGATGGAAGGTGAAGAATGTTCTATCGCTCCTTATAGCCTGGTTCCTGCCACGGGACGGCGAGAAATTGGCAGGGAACCTTGCTGTTGGTTAGGGAGTCGTAGATCGTAGACGCTATGCACAGCCTATGCCAAATAGGCGTGACGGCAATGTGGATGACGCGCCATCGGCTGAGATGCAGGTGGGTAAAAGCCTAGGACATCCCCAGACCAGGAGTACCGTGGTAAGCAGGTGCTCAAGATGAGCGACAAATGCGTGTGGGTCTGTGGCAGTGTTCGAGGGAAAAGCAAAAGTAGGACAACGCAAGATTGGGAAAACTGTATATGCAAAAGACGTACCAGTGAAGTGCACAAAGCAGGTCGCAAGCGTTCGTCAGCAAACCTGGCCATAGGTAGTTCAGACGCTCTTGTACTTTCGCTCTTGCTGCTTGTGCTGCGATTGCCTACACAAGAATAAGATCAATCAGGTGTGGAATATGCACAAAACTTTGCGACTTCACCTTTGACTTGCTAAGGGTGCGTGCTTCAGCGACCAAAATTCTCCTGTCCTCACGAAGATGACCGAGTTGCATGATAGTGTACAGCAGCCACAGCTGACACGAGAGGCGGGAAATCTTGCCTGCATCGAGCGATGTGGTCCCATCGGCAGACTTCTTTGTCGTGCCAGTGATACGGGCAAGCACAGACGACGTCTTATCGCTAATGACAGAGTGGGAGAGGAGATATCTCGTGTGATCGAGAGGGTAGAAGAACAACATGGACCACGCCTGGATACGCTCGATTGTGAGTATATTTCGTGTAGCAGGAGCTTTTCGCTCGATAGAGCCGAGCCACTGAACAATTGGCAAGATTCCTGAATAAGATACCGTGGAAAGCCTCTCAGCATATCACAAGCAAACTTTCTGAGAGCACAACCAGGATGTACGTACCGAACAGGCTAAACAGCGCTCTTGCGTCACTAAGCAATCCCGCTAGCTTTGCGAGCCGTGGTGCTGTGGTGCTAACGGGCGATGCGCGAGCACCATTCGCGTGTTGAATCCTAGCTCTCCACTTCAAAAAGGGCACCAGGAGTTGCAGCGCGTATTGCAGAACCTGCACAGCGCATGGTTATTGAGTTACAGCTGCCATACGCAGGCGCGAATTGACACACCGCGAATGACTTCCTGTACCAAACTGTCAGTACAAGCTGCACAGAACTTGCAAGCATGACTCACTCGGTTCCCTGCCATGTATTTAGGTATGCATTCAGGTGCTCGAGAGTGCTTGAAGTTGGAACATATGCGAAAGCTCCGAGAGTAAGGTCCTCAATCCGCGACAAAGTGAGTGGCTTGCTGGTCTTCGACATCGTTTTGTTAAGCTCTTTGAGACAGGCCCAGTGTTGCTGTGGTGGTCGTAAAGGTCAAGAAACGAATGGCATAGTCACGGTTCCGGTCCAAGTCGTGCACAAACCCCATCGCGATGATGCAGTAAGAGCGGTCACGAATATCAGCTGCAACTGCGTAGCCAATCGTGGGAATTCCACAATAGACGCCGAACTCTCGCAGGTATAAAAAGTGCAGACATGGGTGAAGAAAATTCTTTGAACAAATCCATGAGGACACAAAAGTTCGGGCTCGGTGGTTTTCTCTTCCGTCTCCTTGTCCGCGTTCCAGTCCTCTAGAGTGAACGTCTGTTTCTCTTCTTCGAGCTTGGTCCTTTCCCCGTTTTGACTGGTTGGTTCTGTCGCCCTGGAGGCATCGCCGTTTCGGCTGAGGCTCATGATGAGGCGGGAGGTTGGCTGGAAGGAGGAAGGGCTCGCTCGTGGGGAGACACTACATCTTATCTCTTACACGTATGTACGCAAATCTGAATGGTTATGGTCGATTCTACTACCACTTCTTTGCGTGCATACCTTGTGAACGTCCTGGCTTCGGTGAAGTTTGTGCTCGTGCTATATTACATGCAAGATACCCTGACATGCTAACGTATCGTGTCTGTTGTGACCGGTACCCTGCCTACCATTGGCATTGGTCGTTTGGCGAACACCATCTTCCGCTTCACAACTGCCACAATGTTCCATTCCGGCGACGAACTTGAAACCAGCTCGTGCACCTCCTCCCCATTCTCGGATGATCTTCCTGACGTTTTGTGCATGACTGCGAGCGGTTTTCCCAAGTTTTGCAACTTTCCCTCCAAGAGATGGTGTCCGATCAACAGCGTCGGTTTTTTCTGCAGAACGAAGACGTGGCCGTGAGGATTACGCAAAATGAACACCGTCGTATTATGACCTACTGGATCGGTCTCAAGGTCTAGCTTTCCTACGAGTTGACCAGCACTGTCCCCGTCTACCTCCAATGACCCTTGCAACTCAATCAATACCAACTCATCCGTTCCAAACTTCGCGAGTTGGGGTGGAAGCGTCGACCCATCGGAGGGCATGGCGATGTTCACTGGAATTATCATCTTTGGTGATGGGGATTGATGGCAAGAGTGGTTCCAACTTCGGATGTGCGAGTAAGTATGTCCACCTCTAATAGTCTGGTGGCATTCACCGAGATTCACGACTGTGGTGGCCCTGCTAAACCGTCGTAGTAAAGTATCATGTTTAGCGCCTCTTTTATTCTTCGTAGTGGCGTTGCAAAGGCTTTGTGTATCTTCGACATAAAGCGCGAGTCGCACAATACATAGTCGAAACTTAAACTTCCGAGTAAAAACGAGTGGATCATCAGATCCTTGTCTGTATCATTTGTAGAACGAAATGCTAGGTGCTATCATACATTTGCCGACACTATCAAATACGATAATTTACGACGTCGCGACGAATCCAAGAAAAAAGCAAAGCGAATTAGAAAGTACAGCAAAGTATGCGAAAGCAAGGATGATGAATGCAGATGTAGAATACAATGGATGGGATGCTGTCCTTGCGAGGCGAAGAGGGAAAAAGGAAGATGAAACCGAGAGCACCTGTGCTCAAGGAGGCCGAAGTCCACGTCGTCAAGATCGTCAAGGAAATTCCGAAGGGTCTAGATCAGACAAGTGCTGAAGATGAAATACGGTAGATCAACCGTAGACGACTCTGAAAGAAGAGCAGTCTGTTAATACCATAGCTAAGAAAAAGAACTGATATTAGACTCACCCTCGGGAGGTCGTCGATATGGGCTTGAAGTCGGTGCGACCAGAGTCGACAAAGTGGCGCAGAACGTCTGACCAGTCTTCGCGCATATCCCATGTAATTTTGTTGGGAGAGTCAACCTCGACAGGCATGACTTGGCTGATCTCGCCGCATTGGATGATGATGACTGCTGTTCCAATACCGCCGTTCTTGCGGCAGCGTTCTTCGCGGCGACGGATGTCTTCGCTACGAGCGGTCGCTGTCTGTCACAAAAGTTCTCGGAACGATGTGTGTCGACTTGACAGAGAATCTGTTGGATACATGTCAGACAGCGGTATAAAATACACGGGCTAAGACGAACCTTCGGAGAGAATCGGTGCCGGGTTGGTAGCGAAGTTCGACCAGCAGAGCATGCTGACGGATGTTGGCGGGCATACGCTTTAGCTGAAGAGCTTGGAAGCCAGCCCAGCCAAGGAGTGTCGAGTGTGCGGATGTGAATTTGCGGAGACCCTTGACGATGTCTTCGCTTACACCTGCACTCATTGATTGCTGCTTCGAAGAAGACACCTGGCTAGACGTGTGTTGGCAGATTGCCTTGTGTGATGGCCAGTGTGACTTTTGGCATTCCTGAGACTATAAAGTTGTTAGTTTTGTCGAGCTCGGAGAGGAGTATGGATGAGACGTACGCAGTATTGAGTGGTCATCTATATGAGAGTACGTCATAAGTCAATCTATATCTAATCTCGAAGTAAGAGCTGGTACTTACGCAACCACCACAGAGACGGAACCTCATGTTTGGTTGTTCAATGGCACCGCATTGTCGCATAGCCGGTAACCCCTTTGCTTAGGAGTCGGGTTGGAGGGTGTGGTGTAGTAGTTAGCAGCGGCGGGTTGTGCGTAGGCCATTGGTGATCGGAGGCGGCGTTGCGCAGGAGGATTTTTGTGAGGTGGATGGATTTGCTTGTGCCATCTTCGCTATTGTCTGTGTTGTTTATACTGCAGAGACGAGCTGCAAGGCAGCAAGATATTCGAGTTCATGGCGTTCGGAGGTGAACTCGTGCAGTCACACCCTAATTGTGAAGCTCTTTGAATAGGCGCCCATCCTGCCTATTTGGGCGTCGGAATCTGGACTTTGCTTTTTGTCTCTGCACCTCACGCTCTGCTTTGACCTCAGACCTTTATTGTTAACATTGATTTCTGCCACTGCTCCTCCGTATTCCACCGCACCGCACAAAAAGACCTATCGACCTCTCCATCTGCTTGCAACGCACCAGACAAAAAAACCCGGCGCTCACTTTTGTTTCCACCTCGATCTCTGGCAACCCGCCTGGCTTCTCGAAAAGCGGACTGCCTCTCGTGCATTTGAGATACCTTGGACAGACAAGCAAGATGAATCGAAGCTCGATCAGTTTCACACCATCAAACTATCACGAGTAGACAATCTGTACGCCCCCGGTCAACACCTCTACTCGTACTTATCAACAAAGTGGGTATGCTTACTACACGAACTGCACCGCATAGTTACAGAAGCTGTCGTAAATTTTTCCTAGGACAGTCGTGGATGATTGAAGGAATAGCTTGCTATTCAAACGACTAACATGAGGCCCCTCGGACGGTGCCTCCGACTGAACGTGCTCTGATCATCAGCTGCCCAAGGTTCGATAAAGGTTTCTCATCCTCAGTCTCATGCTTTGAGTTTCTCCTCGACACTGAGATCCACCATCGAATCTCTATAGATGCACAGGAATCTCTCTTGTTACAATGCTATCAGCGACAATTTGCTATCGGAGTTGACTAGGATGAAGGATGCCATCGAATATATCACCACGATGCGTTCTGTGGCACTGGTTGGATAGCCAGAAGGCGTTGTTCATGAAGATCTTTCTTCAATGGATTCCGACGTCCCTGTTTTTGCCGTGAGGCTTCAGACATAGGAACGCTCGGGTCTGAACATGAGGTAGATCAGCTTCAAGTTTTCAGCCGGTTCTCGCTCGTCTTATGCATATCATTCCTTGCCATGCTCCGAACGCTGTGTAGGACCACGTCCTAGACCAGGTACATTTACACGAAGG